>KN887712.1:54908-64992 GCA_000934455.1 Apostichopus parvimensis | reverse complement strand
AAATGGAAAGCCTCCTCGGAATAACTAAAGAGATTGTCAAAACAAGCATGAACTGAAAATCCCCCAGTTGCATTGTTTCTTTCTAGATACACTCACCAGTAACTTTTAGCACTTTTCCCCGCTGACCCACTTCTGGGTCAATGTCTGTATCACCTTTTCCTTCTGAATGTACCAGTCGCAAAAGTTACTGGTTTCTACCAATTTTATCATCTCCAAGAATCACTCAACTTTGTGTTTTCAAATCATTTCCTTTATGGGAAAAGGTTGCCAACACACTGTTGAAGTTATGCACATTTAAGTATGCATAGGTCAACTTGTTCGAGTTCTTACCACTCCTATTTCGCGTAGGATTTTATCATTCGTTAGGCAGTACGTTACAGATGTCGGAGGGGGCCCGACGGTCTCCGATAAAAATCCCTTTTTTACAAGTTTCTTCAAGCACCATACTGAAAACATGCAATTAACTGGAATATACCCTATGAGGACAATTAAGGACAAGCTGTATGAAGTGCTGTAGTCAAATGGACTACCAAACACTCTTGCATGGAAACAAACACACTTTTCACTGTACCTGAGTTAGTTGACCAAACCCTTGAGGCCAATCCTTTTCTTGATAAATATCTGTTGGGTAGGCATCTGCCGGAGTTCGGTCTCCGTGTCGGAAGAGCTGAAAATCAAAAGAACAGAATATTTATGTCTCCAGCCAAATGTTTGGAGTACACTTAAATGGAAGAAAAATTGTTGAGAATGTTTTTGTCATGAATACAAAGATGGTCTTTATTTAAATCAAACTTTGACACCCTCTTTGTATTTGTGTTGTTGCTGATTTTGCTATTTTTCCCACCAAATCAATGTACATCTATGTATCAGAAATATAGTGTATATCTTTCCATTACACTGGTCAACGGGAGTCAACCGCCATATAGACATACAGTAAGGTTAATATAAGGTTAATACAGGATAATATGTAGGAGTCATCTGATCAGGAAGGAATCACATGATTTTACTAGGCTGCTGAACTTGTTATGTATGGTACGTTGCTGAACCTCCGTATGTGTTGCAAACAGGAAGCTATACACATAGTACAGCTTTTGTTAATTGGCATCGGCCTTTTAGTTGCAACCCACCACTATCATCTAGCATCACAAGCATCTAGTACTATGTATGTATATATGCAGATAATCTATAGATGTGAGGATTGTGTATAGTACTGGCATGGCAGTTAACACTGTGTTCTCAGTTTTAGGTTAGTCCAACATGCCCTTTTCATGTGTTGGTTCAGCAATTTCACCACAAAAAAACAACCTATTATTACTCAAGATACTGATAAGATTGCTACTGATTCATGAAACTTAGCCAGTGCTCACTAATGAGTTTGATGGGTTACCATCAACATGGCACCACTTAGATAAATGTTAATCTCACAGTAGTATTGATAAGTTACCTGTTAATTTAAGTAAACTTGACTAGGCAAGCTAATGAAAATATGACGATACTTTGGTATTGAATGGCACTGAGGAATTTATCAATTATATTTGAATGATTCCTTTTTAAAGGATTGTCAGGGTAGTGCTTGAAATTTGGGAAATTCTGTATACAAAAGTTTGCATGCATGCCAAGTTGCGGTCCTTATAGGGTGCCTTAGGTCATTCTCTACATGGCCAGCTTACTGGCAGTATTATACTATGCATCAGTAGACTGGTAGCACTGATGACGCACACACAATATCCTTCTTTTTTGGGGGTACGGCTATTATTTTTTAATAAGGGTTTGACCTGTGATTCTTGTTTGGACTGATTTATGTTGCTAGCATTGTTAATATAAATTAGTTTTTATGGAGTTGATCATTTCAACTGTCTGTACCACTCCATATTACAATTCATATCTTACTCTGTACCTATCTGCCAACGTGATATTCTGCTTGGGACTTAATAAAGTATATATGACTTACTTAAACCAAAACGTAACAATCTTCCGTAGAAATTAAATCTTGTTACAAAACAACCTGTAATATGACTAGATCATGTAAGGCCTCCGAAAAGTATTTCAATGCCAATCGCAAAACTCAACATTAAAGTTCAATGCTTTGTGGCATTTCTTTTATTTTCTGTCGAAATTTCAGCAAAATAGGAAGAAATGTACACATCCTTCCCATCAAACAAACACAGAGGGAGCCTATAACATTTCTTGCTGATTTACATCAAAATTAGGCAATAAAGAAGAAAATACAGTTCAATTAAAGGTACAAATTTTGAGCACATAAACTATAAAATATGCAAACTGGCAATCGCCGAAAACATTTTACGAAATTTTCATTTTTGTTGCATACATGTAGTCTTTTAAAGGGTGTGAAGACTCGCGCAAAAAGAAACGTCTAATGCCGGTAATTTGACCTAGTTTCGAATGAGGTGTAACAGAAGTGTTAAACACTACCATCGATCCCAGAAAATACACACACAGCTTGCTACAGTTGGTAATTAGACACTAGTGTAAAGTCAGTACATACAGCTGCGGTCAATACCCACAACAGTATACAAACGATACAGCGATGGACATCTCAGGTCCAGCTAAAGATAACAATTATGGTATCACGTTTCATTACTGTCTGCATTTTGTAGCGACACGAACAAAACGTCACTTACAAGCAACAGAAAGTTAACCTTTTCAGATGTCCGCCAAGGTTTGGGGCGAGACTTCAATGCCTTTATCATTCAATGCCTTAATCATTCTGACAGATTCTATTGTATGATTGAAATGATTAATGAAACTTGACATTCATATGTGTGCCTTTTGTTGTTGCAAAGAGCCTGAAAATAAATAAAATAGGCCTTATGTGATTCAGTCATAAAATGTTGGAATCAACTGTAGTCTTTCTCCTAAGTCAATCCTAAGTTATACCTAGGCCTAGCGTAACTAAGGCTAGTTATTTACAATTATTACTAGCTCTAACCTAGCCTACAGTAGGCTTTGCTACGCCTAACTTAGACGATGTCGTTCATAACTATGATTATACATTACCACTTGAACATGTTCCAAAGAGCTTTCGGAGAAGGTGCTACCAATAATGAGTGCTACACACAAGAAAGAAAAATCTAAGCCCAACATTTTAAGGGAAATGCATCAACTGTTCTGAGCTATTATATGTGGTCGGGAGCATTTAGTGTTGCTGTTTCCATGAGTTATCGATCACATCATGTTAGTAAATTTTCGACGTCCAACTGGTCTGTGTTACCCTCTCTTAGTCACAGACTTGAATGGCAGCAGATGGTCACGCCCACAGCTTTGGGATAACAAATGGAGATGCTCATTTTTAGCCCCTCCCACTCAAAGCTTGGCATTGGAACCATTGAAAATACTTTTGAGGAAACGACCGTGACTCATATTAATATTTCTGTTTCGACTCTACTAGAGCGACAATTAACTTATTAGTAATAAAAAATAGCAACATATAAAAGGGAATAATTTAGTGATTAGTGATTAACACACTGTTCATCTAAAATCTCAGTAAATGTAAACTGTACCGAAAGTCTCGTAATTAGTGGCGAACAAATAGGCCTAGATATAAAACTTAATTCATAACTTGTTGGAAATAAAAATATAGACTTCTAACACGATTAACACATATACTAGCTTGCAGTTTCCCATATAAAGTAAAACCTATTGCACGTTGAAACATAAACAGAAGGTTATGTTATGTGTGTAAGAATAAGCTGAACGTTTTCTGACAATATTGCTAAGTTTGTTACAACAGTTTGTTTACTTAATTTTCACCCAAAAAAACATAAAAACAAAAATAGCGTTTTATAATAACAAGTTGATCACGATAGATAATATATATTGTTTCCTGTTACTATTTAATAATTTCCTTTTACAGTAGAATCAGTCAATCGTATGCCAGCCGTTTTGTTTTTAATCTTTTAATCTTGAAATTTAATGATATCTTAAATGCTTGTGATGATATCTTTAATGAGTTCAATATATCTTCAATTGGTGCTGGGATTTTCTGATATCATAAATTCTTTTCATGATATCACTAAATCAAATTATGATATCATTTAATTTCTTGATATTTTAAAATAGTAAACATTTCAGATATCACTATATTACTATGAGTTATATCAAAAATTCGTATACAGAATATGAGTAAATGGATTACAGATATGGCATATCATTAAAAATAACATACATATCAAGAATTACTCCATAATTAATGGTATCATGAATACGGTTTAACGATATGTACATATCACTAATTCGGATTTAATGATATCATGAGTTCGAAATTAATGATAAGTACTGATCTTTAATTCGAATTAATGATATCAATAAATATGGCTGAACTCTTAACATGTACGCCATCTTTAAAGATATCTAGAATTGATTTGCGGACATCATGAAATGATTTAAAGACTATCAAGAATCCAATTTGTGATATCACAAATTTCTTTTTATTTGTTGATATCATTAATTGAATTACCGGTAACTTGAATGATATCATGATGTTAGCCTATCTGTAATTATTTGCTGGTAACCTTAGTAGAGATTTAAATGTAAAACGGATTGCCATGCAACCGCAGAGTTAGCGTGCATGGTATCATCATGTCAGTCATGGAGCTGAAAAGGATTAACCATTAATTAATTAATTAATTAATCTAAGAAAGTACTTACAATCAAGTTCAATTGATGAAATTTTAATTACAATAAAAACATAACTTACATTCACACCACTGGTTAGAATGAAGGCGTTCCACCCATCTTAGGGAAGAACTAAAAAAAAAATCCACTTTTATAAATCACAAGTGCCCCTGCTTTGATTATAAAATCATTTTCCATTTTTGATTGCAAGAAAAAATGTGTCCTTTTGTTATTTACAAAGTGCATCTTTGTTGAAAAAGTAAATTATGTAACTTAAACCGTGCCCAGCTATTGAAAAGTTTACTAGCCTTGGTGGAAGTTAAACTTAAACAATTAACAAACCGTATACAAATAACTATAATTTTCCAGTGCTACGTAATTGACTGCGGATATATATTGTTCGAAATTTCTGCGGTACCGTAACTTTCTAATATGCCCTCACCCCGGGCGGGCCCCTCATATCAAAGGCATATGGCGGACAGCTCCTCGATGTTTGTGCCCCCTCCCGTCCCTCCCCCTATCTCTCTTTCAAGATTGAACACTGTTCCACCACCCCTGGATAATAATGACCCCCAATGACTACCGTAATACTCTGTAGTATACGCGGCACAGACGTTCAAAGTGCACTCATTGTATGTGATAAGCGTAACATTGTAACAAAATGTCGCTCAACATTTCTACACGCCGGATTTTTTCTGCCAAAACCAAGGTCTGTCAACTTTTGTCGGTTTCCAGGGGAGTTACGTAAGTCATTAAAGTGTATACGCCTAACATACTGAACTATGCAGATCCTCTTTGCAGAGCTACATATCTGTGGATGGGAAGAGGGGCAGGTGGGAGGGTGGGCGGGAATTGCAGTAATGCTAGCCGTATAAATGACACAGCAGTCATGTTTCGCAATGCACTACAGTTTCGTGTTTAGTGTGCAATGTCCGAACCATTTGAATTGTACGTTAATTCTCGTCAAACAATTTGGTATACCTCTCGCTTGGAGTTACTATGTTTGTAGCTATACCATCAGCTAAAGACATAATACCTATATATCGGACCGATTCCTATTTTTATATAAAGTATATATTATGCTTTATAGGCCTAGCTAGGAACATATATACTATTGGGCCAATGTTCTAATGTAAGAGCCACTCCAAATACTGTTCTCCCATATCATGCTTCAAATCACTAACAGTACTGACAGTATGAACAGTACCTATAACATTTGCCGGTATCGCTTATAGGAGTTATTATAGGAACATGATATTTCATACTTTTGGGCGGCTATAGGAACATGGGATGGGAAATCATTGAGGTATGTACATTATGTTACGATATTTGTAATATAAAAAACAACTTGTATGTGCCTGTCAGGGGAAGGGAGAGGCATAGGTATGATTATACACATAACCCTTGATATATAATCAGATGAACTTGTATCAAATATTTTGAGGGGTAGCTAAGGGGGTGGGGGAGGGAAGGGTCATCATCATCATCCTTTTAAAGAATTTTTTTTCTTTTTTTTTTTGCATATAGGACAAGCCGCTTTTACAGAATTCAACATGATGAGAAACATACTTCTCCATCCAGGTAAGCCAGACGTCACAATAAATAAAGCACTGTTATTTAAAGTAAAAATACAAGCTGTACAACAAATTAATAACATTTGACTGTTAATTTACCTTTGCTATAGGCATGATTGTAGCTGTTCGTCGGTAACACAAATTTGTAACACAAATTTTTCAGTTAGCACATGACAATATAACTGAGCAGCTAACGAGTCTTAAAAGGAAAGAAGAATAAGAAGAAAAAATGTCGCAATTAATTATGATTCATTTAAAATAATTTCTTGGTTCACCTCATCTGATCTATAGAAAAATATAGTAACTGAAAATATATTTAACTAATTAATTAATTAATATATATATATATATCTTTTTAGAAGACCAGAGCCTTCCCAGGCTGAATCCCTTACGGATATTGGTGTTCGGTCAATATTCAGTGAAGAACACGACATATTAAGAAGGAACGCCAGAAAGTTTTATACAGAAGAGGTCGTACCTAATCGTGAAAGGTATATTGACACGAGATTTTGGTGGTAGACAATGTTAGGTTTATTTTGTAGGATAAAAATTATTTTTCACACTTTTATTTAAGTTTAAGACCCGATCTCAATATAATTGGCCCTAATTCGAGGAGATGTTGTTGATTAAAATGTAAACTACTTGACGGAATAAAACCTTCTCTTGATTTAAAAACATCTCCGCAATGACATCAATAATTCCGCTGTTGCCAGATGAATTTTACAAAATATCAATAAATCATATCTTCACCATTCAAAATTATATGAGAAGTTTGTATTTTGGACCTTATAAGCTTTGGGAAATTTCCAGGATTTTTGTTCTTGTTGCCGTGAACTTATCAACATCAACCGGCGGAATATCCCTAATGGCCAATAATGACAGTTTGTTACTTAATGAGCGAGCCTGAATTTAATTAAAGCAGCTTATTTGAGCTAAAATGTTTCCCTGTAGTTATCTGTCCCTGTACGTCATTTCAAACCGTAAATAGTTGTCTTAATTGAATGATATTTACCACGAACTAGGAACGACTGTGTAGAGCAAGCAACAGTATGGTTCGCACGTCCTTTTGTATTAGAGTTTAAAGTGCACAGTGTTTCTAGAAGTTCTGTGCTTTCGATTAATAAACTAAATTCAATAAGTTGCCCTACCATGTATGACGGCGATTGATATATACAAAGATCAACTATTCAGGGTGGGTTTTTTTTTAGATTAAGACACCAGAATTATTTCCCCTGAATTTTGACTATCACTTCAACATGTAGGTTGTAACTTTGACATAATTTAAACAGCAAGCATTTTCTTAACATATTTCACACGCAAATATATTATCGTCTGGCACTTATGATCTACCGTAACCCTGATGTTACCTTATCTGTCTGTCTGTCTGTTTGTGTAAGTTATAGTCTGCATATATGCTTTCTCATCAACGTAAGAATAGTTCATTAGACTTTGTGTGTTCTATTAATAGTAAACGAAATGCCATGTCGAGAGATAATGAGTTCAAAGTATTTTGACATATCAACTAACATTGAATTTAACTTTGCAAATTGAATATAACCAAACAAGATACATTGGTCCCTGTTCTGTTCTAAACAATAAATCAATCTATTTAACTGTTCTTGTTGTGTTCAAAATGTCCTCAATTTAAACCAGCATTAATTCTATTTTCTGTATTTTTTTAATATTTATATATATATGCTTTTTTTCAGATGGGAGAAAGATGGAAGGGTCGACAGAGAATTTTGGAAGAAAATCGGGGCAGCTGGCCTACTCGGTGTCGGCACAAGGGCTGAGGCAGGGGGTTGGGGAGGGGACTACAAAAGTGCATGTGTTATGGAAGAAGAACAGTGAGTTTTGAAAATTTTTCTTTCATTGTTAAGCGTGCCAAACTTAGCTGAAAGCTTTCAAACGTATGCCGACTTTTATTTCATTCTGGTTCAACGAATTATTCCCAGACATTTAAAAGATTTCGATTAGATAAGCAAACTCTAAAGAAAGGAATGGTTTTCCTGAGAGTGAAAGGAAAATACTTGCTGCAGGTTTGAAAATAACTGATCATTATTTGAATATCTAGCATATTTGGCGACAATAGAATAATGACTTTTAAAGTACCGTTTAGTGTTTGGTTATAACAATTCGACCACATTAACCAAGTATTACTTCAAATATTTATTGCGTAATTAAATTATCAAAACTAAGGTATCTTCAGTGATTATATGTTTAGGGTACGAGAGTAACGAGACTGGTTAGTATGTCGGGGGCTCGGGTGGGTGAATGAAATGTTTGGGGCTGCTGACAATCCCCCGCCCTCCCCCGCCCCTCCCCTGCCCCTCCCCCGTCAAAATTAAGTTTGGATCATAGAGTAAAGTCATAAATTTTATTCGATCTTCAACGTATTTTGTAACAGTTACATATTTATGACTTATAAATAGCCAATGATAAATTATTCATCAGTAGGTTATACCAAAGTGATAATTTACATTTACAATTTACATTTTGATAGCAAGTGTGCAAACGACGGTAATATTCAACATTTTTTGCCATTTTACACTGTTTTTCCATTTTCCAGATTTATGATGTCTTGATGCCAAGTTCTATAAGTGTGCGATACGACATGTTTTCAGATTTTCTTACCATTAGGTGTGCTCCATTCTTCGCTTCCATATGATAAAGTTGTGCAATCGAGACAGCAAGGCGTTACGAAAGTTCAAATTTGTGATCAAAGCTGATTGCGGAGCAACTCACATTTCTGCATAATTAATTTAATTCTTATTACCGGTATTATCTATCTGAACACTTTCTTCGCAAATATTGGAAAAGAAATGTAATAAATATTTTCTCAGTTTTTCTAGCTTATGCATACTTGTTTTCATACAAGTATAGTTACTATTTACAAGTAAAATGCAAATTACATATTCATAAATTCCTTCCATTGTCTTTCTGTGTACAGCGCGTACGTCAACTGGCTTGTAGGTGCTACATTCGGAGGACATAGCGAAGTAACGTTGCCTTATTTGGATAATTACGGCACCAAAAGTCAACACGAACAATTTGTCCCTCAGATGGTGAGGGGAGAAAAAATAGGAGCAATCGCCATGACAGAACCTTCGTCTGGAAGGTTATACATAATTCGCTCAAAAATGTCTTCATATTGATTCAAATTTTCAATTTTTATTAGAACAAATACATATATGAAGGCCTAGTTTTATAAAAGAATACATTTAGTTTATGAAAATAAAATTCATTAGATTTGCACTTTGCAGTTGAGTAGATGTGATTTGTGTTTTCTTAAGTTGTCACTTGACCCAAACCTAATATCATTTTCTTTGTTTTGGTCTCACATGAGAAGATAGCACAGTCATTTATCTAAATAGCCTAACTAATATGGATAGTCGTGAGGAAGCAAAGATATGCTACGTTGTGGCAATTAAAGTTCAATGTACTATCTAATTAAGGTATATAAAATCTTACGTGAATATAAGAACATTTGTCCAATTGATGGAGTGACTAACAAATTTTCTGATCAGGTTTATATGTGTTTGTTTTGCAGTGATCTCCAAGGGATTAAGACATATGCTAAACAAGATGGAGATGACTGGATACTTAACGGCAGCAAGGTATATGACACCACACCACCCCACCCCTACCCTACCCGACCCTATACCTCATCCCACTATCACTATATATTATCACTATCCAACAAAGTTTTTTCTTTTGTTAACTTGTGTCAACTCTTCAAGAGTTATTTTTTGTTTGTGTCCATGTAAAGGAATGAATGCAGAAACAGCATCAAATTGATATGTTTTAAACCTTTATGTGTGGTGTCATGTACTCTGGCGGATCCAGGGCCTTTGTTTGGGAGGGGCCAAAGTGGC
>KN887712.1:0-10146 GCA_000934455.1 Apostichopus parvimensis | reverse complement strand
GGGGTGTCTTGCCAGTACCCATAAATGTTTTAACAATAGTATTGAGATTCTGCAGCATTACTGTTCTAAAAAATATTGCAACATTATGAATGGTAGAACTGACTGGGAATTTTGGTTTATAATTTCTCATTTAGTTTTACAATGTTCATTTACTTATATAATATAATACATAAAATGCTGAATTTCTCTAGGAAACCCGTCCCTGTTACCTCTTTGTGGGTTGTTCTTGATTATTTTAATGCTCTTCCTTAACTTTGTTGTCCCAACCTTTGAATGATATGACAGAAATCAATTTGCTTGTTATTCTGGGAGTACTTTCCCACATGCACCGCTTAATCAGTAAAAACACTCCACGATCCTTTTTTTTTTTAAGGACATTCAAGAAAGTTGGAAAGTGGAAAATCTTCATCAATATTTATAAATAAGTCATCAACTAATGTGGTAGCTGCAGCACTTATACGGGTTGGTTTAGCGATAACCTGGATAAAAGTCGAGTATAAAGGAGGCAGTATTTTAGAAAGTCATTTGAATTTTTTTCTATGTAGTAAAAATAAAATATAATTATGAATTATGTTATAATCTCCCATGATATTGCAGTCAACTCTTTGTACTTGATATTTCACTTTGGTTAACTTTTTTGTTTGTTTCCGCAGGCCGTTGAGGTAGACGATAATGCAATATGTCTAAACACTAGAACCTTGAAAGCTAAACATCCGAGGGCAATTACGGTCAGTCTAGACGGAGGCAAGACACTTTCTCGTAGTTATTTAGCCAAGGAATTAATAGAGCCCGGCTACAAAAAGGATGGCAAACCAGTACCGGGTGCTGGTTGCGAGGTAAACATTCTCGTTAGTTTACATGAATTAATTAATTTTGTTGTTTTAACAAAAATGTTGAACGTCGTTTGCGTCTTTTAAGTGACAACCGCATCCATAATTTTTTTTTTTTAAATTTATAACATTTTTTTGGTGATACAAACTTTTTGAAAAAAGTGGTGTAGTTTATGAATGCGTCTGGCAAAATCAAGAAAGAGTTTTTGTAATGTCATCCTGGCAAATTGCTCAGGAAGGAGCCTTAGTCTGTTTCCTCGTTGAGAAACAGATCACGTGACCATTATTAAAGGAAGTAAATAGCCAATAGAGACATGTTGCACAATTTGCTAGTCTAAACTGCAGAGACCATTAACAACTAAGCAATCACATTGCAAATGTATATGAAATTTCAAGAACAATGTCAACAGCAATATTGTAACAGGAAAGTCAACAACAGTATTGTAACAGGAAAGTCAACAACAGTATTATAACAGGAATGAAAGGCTTTTGTACATCTGCCATGATGACATCACAGACTACCTGCTGTGATTCACTTCCTGGAGTATTAGAGAACTTTCGCTTTTAACCTAGCCATATGTAAAAACGCATTCAACAGTACAATTTTCTTTAAAGATCCTTCAAAGTTTTGCACAAAATGTCTTCTTTTGCCTTTTAAATATACGTTTGAGAGGGAGGGTTTCCCACAATTTGATCAGCACATACCTGAAATGAATTCAAACTCATGAAATATGGAGGAGCTCTGCTTGACTGCAGATAGTTTAGGATGCCTGCTGTATTGTTGCTAGTAATATTTTGAAGGTGCGTCATTTACGAAGGCGAGATCAATTATGAAGCCTTCACTATACTTTTCTAACCAAACAACCTTTTTATGTATATCAAGATGATTTTCATTTTGATGTAACTTTGACAGGCTAGCGTAATCGGGTTCAGAGCTCCTATGGACCCCTCCAGGATGCAGTTTAACAAGAGGTGGGTCTTATTCTCCAACCCAGCCGATGGGTCCTTCAGAAGACACCTCTCGATTCGTCTGAGCATCGACGGGTGTCGATCCTGGTCGTTACCATGGAGGATTTACAGAGAAAAAGCCGCATATTCAGATTTGGCATATTTCGAGGGTTTTGTCAACAACAAGAGACAGCCGATGATCGCCATCCTCTTTGAAGGAGGGGTTGAGAGAGTGCAAGAAGGGTTAAGGTTCAAAATGTTTAATTTAGAAGCAGTTTTATCAGGGATTAAGTCAGAATATGACTTGAACAGGTAACAGGACCCTTCAACGGTCTCAATATCAGTTTTACTTTATACAGAAGCTTTACTTGAAGCTGCCTTATACACAGATCTACACCTCCATGTCGTTCCTTTGACCGGTTCCTGGGAGGAGGGGGGGGGGATGGGAGGGATGTGGGGGATGCCAAATGGGGGATGGCACGAGTCCTACGGACTGATTTAGACAGTACCATGAATCTTTATGGAATGGCATCCTGAACCAAGGAAAGTGGTCAAATTCTTCCCTGACTGAATGTAAGAAGTCTCTCCACTCAATATTTTACCCGCCATGGCATTCCCAGCTCCTTCACCCCACCCCCTCACTGCCAAGCTCGTAATATTCACATATCATTGAACAGGTACCTCTCAGTGGATGAATGTGTTTTACAACCCCTCCTTTTCTATGTATAATGTAGTGAAAATAAAATAAAACTGTTAGCAAACTGCTTATCCACTAGCGAGCCTGTGTAATAGAATGTGTAAAAGTAAGTTGGCCTGACGTTTCGATCCTAGCAGGATCTTTTTCAGAGGCTAAATGACAAGTACTGTATAATGTAGTGAGTTATGAAACATTAATTCCACAACAGAAAATTTTGTGTCCCACAATTTTGATGTAAATGTTTGTTATTTCATTTGCAAACTTTTTAATCTTGTGTCTATCTCCCCCTTTGTGCCATTTAGGTGGCATATATAACAGGCTGTACCTTATGTGTTATTATTTAGTCATTGGATCGTAGCAAATTCTACACACAGTGTAGCGTTAAAGTCTCACTTATCATTGCTGTTATAATGCCCAAAAAAAATGAACAACTATTATTTTGTTTGTTTTGTTCTTTGGACAAGTTTTTGGTTGTTTTTTTTCCAACAACCTTCCCAAAAAGTCAACCATCAATAATGTCATTAAAAACACTTTGTATTCGATAAAGGATTCTAATGGTTCGAAAACATGCGAAAGACAAAGGTTTGTGATTTATAATGGTGCAAATGCAGGACTTTTTTCATGTTGAAGGAAAGGAGGACCTATTCCTCTTCAAATAATGTGAGTTTTCATAGATGAACTCATTTAAGACCAGAGAGTCAAACACTTATTGGGACCTTGGACAACCAACAGAAATTAGAAAGCATTTTGATGTTTTTCCAAGTGTGGCAGTTTTTCTAGTACGATTAATAGTAGTAAACAAGCAATGAAACTTCAAATAGCTCTTGCAAATATTATCATTCCTTTTTCGTTGTCATATTGTGTTTCTACGGTGTATATATATTCTTTTTCTAGTTGCAAATATTTCCTTTTCTACATTTTTTTTTTCATTTTCTACATATTTTGCTGGGTTTCCATCGTTTTTGTAATGTTACAATCAATTTCCTTAACTAAGGGATTTTTTCCCTCTATTTCTCCATGTCACATGACTTCTAAAAGAAGGTAGAAAGGGGGTTTTTGGTCTCACCCTCTCGTTGTAATCTCCTCCCCCTTTTTGGAGATTTGGAGATTGCTCATAAGGAAGTCATTATTAAAGAGGCTGTGAAAAAAAGGATGTTTTCTTTGCGATTTACATCTGGAATCCGTTGCATCGTTTGAATTTCATTCGTGAAGCTTCAAGGATTGAAAATGAAGGGTTAAAGTTTTTGAGTTATCTAAGTTATTGCAAAAGCTTCTTTTCAAAGGATTAAACAATTTCATGCAGCTGAAGTTAAAAGGGCATAGTTATTCGCCCTTAAACTTTTTTAAAAGGGCTTTGCTGGGGGTTCTGGTTCTCCATATTAGTCCCTATCTATTGTTTAACTTGACAATTAAAGATGTCAAGTGTGGACAACTATACTATTATAGTGGCAGGAATTATGTACTAAAATTTGAGCATAGGGGAACATTATCTGTCTGTATAGCAAATTAGGGGTAGGGGACTGGGGAGGGGATGTGTGGTGGGGAGGGGGTGATACTGATTGCAATATGAGTTGGTTTGGATAAGTGCTCTGTATAAATGCTATCATGTATACTAAAAAAGGATATGTAATGAGAAGTTGGATGTATACTTTAAGATGATATATAATAAATAGGAAATTAAAATGATATATACTAAAAAGGATAAACTAAGAAAAAAATGGATAATAGCTTTGAAAAAAAGATATGTACTAAGGGTCTCCCTTAAGACTAAAGTGTATTAGTTTAACTAGTAAAGTTTTATTTCAAATAGTGGAGCAAAAATCCAGAATTTGACATTTTCCAAATTGCATATTTAAATGTGATTTGGAAAAGTGTCTGGGGGACGAAATGTTGATAACTGAGCCAAAGTCATTGATTTATACTCACTAATGAACCTTGATATGATGGTGAAAAAAAAAAACTAAATTTGGGGAGGATGTCTAAAAGTTTGATCAATTGTACTGTTTTTTTTGTCAAAAAGTAATTCTGCTTTGGTAAAATTTATAATCCAAAACTTAGAAGCAGCAGAATTTCGTCTCTGTATGCAAATTTGGTATAAAAAAACAACTTACCATCCAATAGGATTTCTACGTATCTATTGCTTGCTTCTTGCAATGTAAATATATCCCCCCTTTTAATGTCAGTTTGTGTTTTTTGGTCATATTGTAAACCTGTGATTTAGTAAGATATTAACTCATCTCGATAATTTATTGAAAAACGTGAGGAAGGGGGAAGGGGTGAGTGGCTTCAATCAGTACTAAAATTATCCTGATACTGATCTATTTTTTTATCAATTTTTTTTAATTACTAATTATCGTGATTACCGGAATTGATCTGTTATATTTATATATATATATAGTAATCATGTACTCAGTGAACTACAACTATATATTTGAGAATATTTACAGTACTGTCAAATTATTTACTTTGAATAAAGCAATGTATGACTACGGATGGGGTCGGGTCAGATTTAGGGTGTGTTTGGGGGAGGGGGGGGGTGGGTCGGGTGGAGTTGGGGTGAGTGAATTACATCAGAGGAGAATATTTACAGTACTGTCAAATTATTTACTTCGAATAAAGCCATGTGTGACTATGGTTAGGGTCGGGTCAGATTTGGGGTGTGTGTTTGGGGGGAGGTGGGTGGGGTTGGGGTGAATGATTTACATCAGAGGGGAATATTTACAGTACTGTCAAATTATTTACTCTGAATACAGCCATGTGTGACTACAGATGGTGTCGGGTCAGATTAGGGTGTATTTGGGGGAGGGTAGGGGGGGGTATGGGTGAGTGAGTTACATCAGAGGTGAAGTCGTGGGACATTTGAAGGAAGTATAAAGCGGATCAAATGAGTCATTTATCTGTTATCTATATGTTCAAACTCGTGAGAGACGAACCTGTATTTCGCAGAGCATTTACGGGATCGTCCGTCATTACTGTGACCATAGCCTCCATAGGTAAAAGGGTTAGGTCAGATGAGAGGTCTGTTTCGGGCAAATGTGAAACCTTAAGAGTAGAAGTTGTGTGATATCTCAGGGGATGGAGTCGGGCAGCTGAGAGGAGAGTACCATTTTTCTTGGAGGTGTAAATTTTACATAAAAAACATTGAAAAAGAGGCTAGTGTCATTTTGTATGACCTGAATACATACTTTTGAGACATGAAGAGATGGCGGAGTTGGAGGGAGGGGGGGGGGTCGGAGGGTGGGGGTGAGTTAGTTGGGAGGAACACTGTTGTTTGACTTTGAGAGTGATGATATTAAGGGGGGGGGGGAGGTTTAAACTCTTATCATAGGCAGATTTATCAGTTCTTACATTCTTTATGTGTTCTTTGATCATATCCTTGGCATTTGTCATTTCTTGTATCTATATTGTAAATGAGAAGTTGGGGAGGGGGAGGGAGGGGTTCTGAGGGAGAGGGAGATTGATGATATATTTCAGGTGGGAGTATAATGCCATGGGGTCAGTTGTAGTGTGATGTCATGTTTTATAGTATTTCTATACAATTTGGTACTGGACAAAAGAGAGCTTTATTTCTAACACCCTGAACTGCAAACATTCAACGTTAAAGAACATCAGCTAGATCACAATCTAATGAATATTTCTCTGTCTTGTTTTTGTTATACTTTCTTTATGCATTTTTCTGATACCTTCATCTTATGGCTTTTCTACATAATATATTACAACATGAAGCTTGTTGGTTGAATAGCGAAGGAAACTTGACTGTCATACAGTATGTACATGACTTTTCAAATACAGGAATATTATATAAGTGAATATTTAAATTTTAGAACTATGACGTGAATATTCAAATTTCGAACAATTACGTATGTGAAGATTAAAATTAGAAATAATCGTATGTTTAATTATGCAAATGTGCAAATTCAATTATAGAACTATTAGTGGTGTGAATAATAACCTATAACTTGAATATCAGTATATGTAATAGGTCTATATATGAATATTCATATCTGTATCAATAGTTCTATAATTGAATATTTATATCTGTATCAATAGTTCTATCATCGAGTTGGTATATATGAGTTTCTAATGCTAATACCACTTTATACTGTCTTCTCACGTCATGCTTCAAAGCACTCGTACTGACAGTATGAACAGTTCCTACTTCACTGATACTACCGATTGCTTGGAAGTGGGACATGAGAACACAGTGTAGAAGAAATTGTGTCTACTGGGTGATATGAGAAGCGTGTGTCCGGTTATAGTTGGCTGTTTATTGTTCTAATACACTTTTGGGCCCTCGTCACAGAAGCTTTCGTATTCGATTACATTTTCAGGTGACTAAAAATTATGACATTGCAGTTCATTGATTTCACTCTGGTCAAGTTGCATTCCAAATAATGTAAAAAGTGAAGTTTTTTTCAATTTTTTATTAAGTTGTGTTCATGCGCTTAATTGTTTGTAAATTGAAGAGACTCGATAATTACGAGGGCGGCAGAGACGGGGGTTGGGGTGGGGGGGGGGCGAGGATGGTGAGTGGTGTGGTTGCGATGAGAGGGTACAGGGGTTAAAAAAAGTGCCAAACTTAATATATCAGAAATACACCATTTTGTTAAAATCTAGTCAATTTTTGTCATGAAATATTAAGAAGTGCTATTTTCTCGTAAATGAAACTTAGACTTCATTTCTTGTGTATGTTCGTTTGTTGAAAACCCTTTAAATATTGAATCACAAAGCAATATGTGGGTAAGAATGCGCATACGAATCATTTTGTCCGGAATGGTGTACTTAATCTTTTGATCCCCCCCTCTCGACCCAACCGCCCTCCGTAGTTCGTGCCCCACTCCAAACCCCTCCTCCCCCTCCCATTCAATCCTATTCTACTACCACTGGTAAATTAATCACAGCCTAATGTTCACTTTTGTTTTCCAAATAAAATGTAGCTTTGTCGTGGTGTGAACGTCCACATTACCATTGCCATAGTAACACTAGGAAAGCTTTGTGAAATTGTTGACCAAACTTTATAAATTGTTTTTTTTTGTGACCCGCGGCGAACCGAAAACGTTGATTAAACTTTAAACAGACATTCCTGCAACTATGGAACATCGGAGTTGCCTAACCGCCTTAATGTATGTATATATTTGCATACCGGGCGTGCTTTGTACCTCATTAAGATAAACACATTCTCTGCTACTAAGTTGTTGTTTCCTACGCTCTTGTAAGCAAGCAATCGTGTTCTACTTCCGTTATTGAACCACACACCGTCTTCATGTCGTCTACTAATTGGCTACTAGGAGTCAGACTTCTAGCAAGGCTGTACGAGTACCACTGAATTTTACGAGTATCACTGAATAATCACGAGTAGCACTGAATATTTACGAGTACCAATGAATAATTACGAGTAGCACTGAATAATCACGAGTACAAGTAGAATTCCCCTTTGTGTCAGCACTAGAACGAGTACAAGAATTTAACCCCGCGGACGAGAATGTATTATTACACTGGTATAATTATCTCTATCTATCTATATCTCTATCTATCTATCTACTATCTATCGATCTATCTATATATCTATCTATCTATCCATGTATCTCTCTATCTATCTATCCACCCATCCATCCACCCACCCATCTAACTATCCATCCATTAATCTATCGATCTATCCATCTATCCATCCATCCATCCATCCATTTATCCATCTATCCATCTATCTGTCTATCTATAGAGAGGGAGAAATTCTAAAATGTCCCCAATATGAGTACAATTGTAACTTCACGAGTATACAGTAGCTGTAGTCATGGATAGGTACCGTAACTGAAGAGTACTGTACGAGTACAGGTAGCACTGATAACAGACAACCAGCAAACTACCGACAATACTTAACCTGCATCTCCCTTATGTCATACGTACTTGTGACTTCAAATACCTCCAACAGTGTAGATGTACTGCTACACATAGAGGTGATAGTCTCGTGTTATCAAAGTACATCCTGGAGTAATTTCCTCTGGTTAAACTGTCTTTTAACAAGTTGCATAGCTCTGTGGCTGCAATGAACGTATTCTCTAATCCATGTATTTGTATGTTATATCACTGTGCCTCTACATCCACATGAATGATCCCGGAACTGGGTACAGGTTAGGAAACAACCCAGACATACACACACACACCACTGAATAAAATACACAGGAAATGTAATAAAAAACTCCCAGTAGAGGATGTAGTGTCTTTCAAGCGATGTATTCACCATGTATTGTACACATAAAGTCTATCAAAACTGTTGAGACGATATATAAAAGTGAAGCAATGATATAGACAAATGGCGCGATATATGCAGCAAAGCTGAAGCAGTAGGATAAAAACTTAGTTTTACAAATTATGGATAGATATAGACACTTTCGATTGTTATTCTGGAACAATTGTTTTATGTTACACCTTATAAGTATCGAAACTATTCCAATATAGGCCTACATGTGTAATATATTTCTAAGAATTTCTTATAATGTTTGTGAGAGGTACGGCTATTCTTACACGATTTTACAGGCGCGTAGCCAGGAATTTGCCAAGGGAGGGGCGAAACTGTAGATTCGGCATTGCAACTATCTAAGCGGAGCGCCACCATGATTGGCGCGAATCGTACAAGAAAATTTTGGCTGAAAATGCTTCCCAGATCGCTGGAAATGGCACTTCCCAGGCCTTGTAAGTTGCATCTTAGCATTTTCTCTTTTAAAAATACTAGCGATATCATAAAAACATTAGAATTTTTTTTAAAAAAATATGCTCAAGGGGGGGGGGGCGGCTGCCCCCTTCGCCCCCTCCCTTGGCTACGCGCCTGCGATTTTATCATATAAATATAGGAAAGATTGAAGCAAATATAATGTGAAACACAAAGACGCACCGCTTGATGGTAGTTATGGAACGAAAATTCATTCAAGGTTGCCTTGCTTGGTTTATCTCACCAAGGAAACAAAATGTAACATAAAGCATATATAAATTGTCAAAACATCTTTAAAATTGTTTAATGTCTTTGGAATTATAATTATTTCTATTTATAGACAGCACTCTTTTCTTGGTTTTTTTCCCTTCTTGTGTAGATTATTTCATCTATTGATCATTTTACGTGAATTTGAGATGGTCCACTGGCTTGGCAACCGTAGTGGATTAATTGCCGCAGTACGGGTTATATCGCTGTAATGATGGTACGGTATGGAGAAGGAAGGAAACTACATTGGCCTGTATACTGTATCGACTTCAAAACGTATTGAAAACTATATACAACTGCATTCCGGAAAATAATTCGCAATATTTGTTATATTTATGGGGAGAGATTGTCGTGTAAAGTAACAATTACGTGCGCCGAGTATGTACGTCTGTATTCAGGCTGTTGCTATGATGTCACCATGGTAATAATTACCATAATGTTTCCTTAAAAGGCGGTTTCACAATTTTACTGCAGTACTATTAAAGTTCATTAAATTCAACACGTCAAGTCGTGTTATGGTCCATGTACAGTAGATAACTTATATAGGTCTACATCACACATCTTTTTATGACAAGAAAAAGAGGTTATGACTTGGGCAAGCACAATTTCTGTCTCGACCGACACAGCCTCTGCTCATACACACACTGTTTTGTACAGAAATATCATCGAGTTGTCTATATATGAAACTCATAATGTGG
>KN887710.1:39038-51272 GCA_000934455.1 Apostichopus parvimensis | reverse complement strand
AACTTCCTAATCATATATTTAAATTCTGTAATAATCACACGAACTAAAATGAATTAAGATAATATATTGATACGTAGGAGTGCTCTACATCATTACTTTTATCGTTAATGTTTACTTGCATTTGCTTTATGTACGTTTACTGGCATATACTGCTGCAGGAAATGAACTCAATATTTAAATTCGATTGTTGCTTAATACTTGAAACATTACTTATTCTAGCCACGAAGACCATTCCATGCCATTTAGTCTAGTTTCATTCGTGGTGTAGTTTTGGACTGATAGTTTCATTTCAATAACTACGCACGAGTCATAACGGAAAAATATACATATATACGTGCAGGGAAATGTACAGTCATAGGTGAAATTATTACCTTGAGAATAGATTTCCCACAAGACAACACCAAAACTCCAGACGTCTGACTTTTCCACGTAATGGCCAATGAAAATTGTCTCTGGGGCCAACCATGCTGTCGGTGGAATTTTCTACAAGACAGTAAGTATTTTAGGAAGAGCAGTTTCAAAAACACAAAAATATAAATATGAGCAACTTCAGACATTTGCAAGTTAATGTGGCATTCTTTATTTACGTTTTGTTAGATATCTGTTGAGTATCTATGTTCTTTTCTTAGTTTGCAGAAGCTATTCTTAGTAAATTAACTACTTTTAATTACATAAGATTATATTTGCACAAGTTCACTTATTTTCACTTACCTTTTGCAATATTTGATTTATTGAATCTATTGCCACGTCAATGGGACAAAAGTCATACAACTTGCATTTCCCTGCAGGAGTTAGGAGAACTTTCCTTGCAGAGAGTCCCGGATGTCGAAACTGCTTTACCAAGGGAAAACGAATAACAAACTAGAACAACAATATTTGTATACAAACACATGTCATGTAGTGCGCGGTGAAGGTGAAAGTTAGTTAGTTGTTCATATTCAATGGAGGGGTCTTTGTTACCACAACCCTTTTGAAGTTATTTCGAACGTGACAGAGAATATACAAATTGAAAAAAACATGTTAACGTTACTGTATCCTCGCCTAGTTGGCGAAATTCTGCGAACATACAGTGGCTTATATCGCACCGAAGGCCCAATGGACGATTAATCTATCGAATACATGTAGGCATATAGTCTATCATTGCAAATGTAACACCCTCCGGTCTATTAAAAAC
This sequence comes from Apostichopus parvimensis, assembly GCA_000934455.1. Classification (NCBI taxonomy): domain Eukaryota; kingdom Metazoa; phylum Echinodermata; class Holothuroidea; order Aspidochirotida; family Stichopodidae; genus Apostichopus; species Apostichopus parvimensis. The sequence goes on along the minus strand of KN887710.1, from coordinate 50,098 downwards.
TGCTTGTAAATTTCCTGGCCTTGGTTTATCATCATCCAAAAACACGTAATATATGCCATACACGGCCATAGTATATAATGCCATGCCACAATAATAACGTTACAAGTGCCTATGTTGTACGAGCTGAAGTAGTACAGATAACGCCGAGTCATTGCGGATGAAACGTTTAACATTTGTTGCTTGCAACTTTCTTGCAGAATGTTGTTAACTCAATTGCATTCAAAAGTTACCTGTCTTATTCTATTCGAGAATAACGAACCAAAGTAAAAAAATTTACGTATTGTTTTGAAGAAGTATACTACTCAAGATCTATTTTCTTCACGATTTCGAAATTAACTGTTCGCCGCCAAAATTCTTTGCAAATCTGGGTCTGGATTTTTTCCTGCGTAGCCAACCTGTGAATCTGAGATTGCTATGAAGAGTGTATGATTAGCTGGCATTCACCAGTCAGCCATGTAGATGATGGAGCGGGCTAGTAATTCCTAATATTGTAGCTCGCATGCGCACTACAATAATTAAAGACTACGTGAACTGATGTGATTACACATGTGTGTTGTCGCTGTTAGAAGAAGATATATACCAAACCACGAGCATTGTATACTGACGTGTGAATCATGTAATCAAGACAAAGTTTACAGTATGTGGCTCGACGATGAAGACATTTCGTAAATTAAGCCAATACAATCACCAGTGAATTCAAATAAAGCTAGTGGAACAACTACTTACACTTTGCTGAGCGAGAAAGAACATTCCTTCACAAATATCAACAGCAAATTGAGTCAGTTGTAAGTTTTTTTTCCTGGTCTGGTATTTCCAGTTCGAGAGAATCGTCATTAGCCGTTGTTTTGTAATGCCTCAACATGTAATCTTTAAGTGTTCCATATTCAATGTACTCTTGGTAAATAAAATAAGGCACTAAGAAAGGGTAACAAAAGTAGATACAGTTATTATCCAGCACATGATTATTACTGTCCCAAAATATTATCTTAGACTTAAATTTCTATCTGGTCACATCGATTACGTTTTCGAACTTCACACTATGCTCATTCAATTTGCAGAATTGGTAAATATTACCATTGATATCTGAAGTAATGCTATTGGCTGCTGCCTAGCCCCAACAATTACAGATGAAAATAAAAAAACACAATTCACACTTTTCTAGATTAGGCAATTGTATCTACTTCAAAGCTTATTGCATGCTTACTAGCCTACCAAAGTAGTCTCTTTGGGTCAGTTCCGATCAGCATCAGTCTTTCTCACAGTAGTGTAATAATGTGCGGAAACGTATAAGTTTAGTACCATTATGTCAGACGTAAACGGACAATAACCCTTTGAATTATCAATTAAATGATGACGATTGTTTGACACTTAAAACTTACCTAATAAAGAGTATTATACAGTTTGCAATAACTATATAAATTGAAAGGACAACGACCGAATCTCCACTTACTGTAATTATATCCAAGTACCTAATGAACATTAATTTGATGTGTATCAACTTAGGTTTATATAGTGAATAGTTGCTTCAGGTAAACACTACCTAAATATTTGTGTGGCACTTTATGTATCTGTACTCACCATCCTCAAGTGATGTCCCTATTAATTCTACGATGTTGTCATGTTTTGGTAGTGTCATGATCGCCTTTGCTATTGCTCGAAAATTGAAAAGATCTCTCATGCGAGCGCATTCTGTCCAAAACTAAGTCATGTAAAATTATTCACGAACATTTCCAATCAAGCAGCTTATAGATACTTAAAGTAATGAAAACCAATTCACATTATTCATAAATTGCAAAATGTAACACTTCATTGCAACAACCATTGTAACTTCATCACCATGAAACATTTAGTGACATTGGATAAATACTTCTTTTTTTCGAATTATACGAGTCGTGCAGCTTGTTCATCAATTAATTCAAAACATGAAAGAAGGGAAACATTAACACATGGAAGCAATACATAGAATAGTGATTTCTGGCGACATAGTCTACCTTTAGATTAGATAATTGACCTATAATTTATATAATCTGTCACCTGATACAGACTTCGCAATAACGTCTGTGACGGATATTTCAGAACAAGTGACAGTAGCCTTCCAGTACGTCATGGGTCCATTACTTGGAAGCTGGAAAATTAGTTGAACATCACCGGCACTCAAATATTTGTTTTCTTTTTCGTCATGTTGGTCACAAACCCCCGGAATGTTTTCTTCTTGTTAGACAGGAAAAATGATGGCAAAAGTATCATTAAGATATCAGAGGTGGTAACATGATGATTGTATACTGTTCATACATCATGACGTCATGAAGAAGAACATGCTATTCATCATGCAAGTATAACGCTTAAACAGGCAAATAACTGTCATTTCAGTTATAACTGTTTAGTGTTACAGGTATTTTCGCTTTCGCCAGTCTTTTGTTTGCATTCAAGAATAGTCATAGGTCTTTCGCTTGGTGCACCATACAAAGAATTATTCATGCCTGTCGAGTCCTCTTTGTGCTGTGCTGTTGTTAACGAAGTTAATCATTAATGAATAATTCCGTGGGTAATTCAGTTATTCACAGAACATCTAACTCTAAACGTATTTGCATCTGTCAACACCTATTAAATCTTTCCAGTTTCAATCACATGATGAATAAATGAAGCACACATAATTCAAACTTAAAAAAGTTTGTGTCAAACGAACAGAAGGCTTTCTCGCTAAATAAACAAAATATGCTAACTGCCAATATGGCTTCAATGTCGTTATCGCGCCTACTTAAAGACCTTATCTTAACATATGAATATGAAATGAAGAATTTATTTAATCTCTCATGGTTACCTAACATAACTGACTCAATACCGTTTGACTAAATAAGAGGAAGACATCTCGTTGCCACGCTAAGTGTGTTGAATGACTTTCAGTTGAAGAGGTTTTGTATCTAGAAGTAGAAGAAAACTTTACAATATGAAAAATACCTTTGTCACATGTAAGCCTCGTGATATATGTTTCGACAAAACGGTTTGTAATTGTTTTTTATCTAGCTTGTGATGCTAACTTACTAATCCATTCCTTGACATAAGTAGTTGAAGCCTACATCAGAAAAATAAGGAAACGTAAGGAACTTTTCCTGTTTTGAGAAAGAACACTATAATTATTGTGTAATCTTTTAGTGTCAGTTCTCTGCAGACAAATAAGAGCAAATTTTTAAATTGAAGACGGACTGACATCAATGTAGCAAAACACTTATGAAAATAAACAGAAAGGGTTAACACAGACAAACGTACGTGTTCTCTTATTCCAGTATCAAGATTCTTAAACAGTTGTGATTCCGACAGTTGCCAATTACAAGTGTTCTTATGAGTATTTCTGATGGGATTAGTCTGGAATGCTAGTACTCCTTTTTAATATTTATGTTAAATTTTATGTCGACGTGCTGCAGAAAGAAACAACTTACGGAGTAACGGATACAATCATTTCTATGGGATAACGTACAGTCATCACATGCTTAATTTATATAGTTGACCTGTTGAATACTAGAAAAATTAAAATTATATATATATATCTTTATTAAATTAAAAATTTCCTAAATATTAACTACTAGCGTTGATCTTCCAAAGTGCTGGTACGCAACAAGATAAATTCACAACAACCGCAAGAAGGAAATAGATATAAGTTATAGACGCCTTTGGCTTCTGTTTCGGCTCCGCATACATTAGTATAGCAAAGGGTTTTTAAAAGACCATCGCCTTAGCAAAATTGTCAGTTTAAATTGTCAGATTGTGATATTTCCGAAAAGGTAACACTATAGTTCACTATCTAGCTATAGCCTCTGATAAGAACTTAACATATCTAGCCCAGATACATTTTTGTGCATAGTACTTGTTATTTGCTTTGTTTATTGTTGATGAAAATGTTTATGAGAAAAGATATTAAAGTTAAACTCTCATTGATCCTTTTTCGGATTTTCATTCAAAAAATGATTGTTCCTTAATATTAAAATTGATTGAGAGCTATGCAAAACTTTGAGCGACTCTATTAGATATTCAGGAACACTTGCTTCATTAAGTATCACTGATTCTCTAAAGAAGTATATTACAGTCCGTTAGTTCCATAATACTTGAAGTGCAAGTAACATTTAACCTCTTTATTCTTAGAAACCATAACTTCTGCACCAACATCTGTCCCGTTGACTATTATAAAGGTTTCCACGATTTGGCGTGATCCTAAAAGTTTATGTTGTATATTTGGATACACTTTTTGGATACACTCAACTTATGTTGATAAATTGTTTAAAAGGTAGCATATGTTACATTAGACAAATTAAGTGTTTATTTTATCAACGATTTGTCTGTTGCCGTTCATAACATATGTATGTCTGTTAACATACATATATCTTATTGCGATGTTTCAAGCTCAACTTTAGTAGTGACTCAGGAATAGTATTCGTTCATGAACAGCTATGTGATTATTTCATTTAGACTAGTATGTCAATCATTAAATATACAGAAGGACCAGGCAACAATCTAAAACATAATGTGACACTAAAATAGAAGAAAACTAATGGCCACATGCATGGGTATTTGGATATTAAAAACATAATAAAAGTACAAGAAAACCAACGTTCCATTGAAATACCACAAAGCAATAAATATGACTTACCAAAGGTCTTTATGGTCCTTTGAGTATGTGTTTGGAATGTTTTGTATCTGACTCTACATGAGATGGTTTCCCTCTCTTTCATCGGAATATGGAGGATTGTGAATGATGCAACAGTTGTAGAAGAAGAACTATTATGATGAGTTATAAGGCTAGCACATGAGTCAGTGAAAGCACAATGTTTTAGTATATTACGATCTGTAATACTTATTATCCAATTAAGTCTGTCATAACCAGTAAATCCACTTATTGCTGCTTTGCAAGTAACCTTAATCTGGGTGTTCCTGGCCACAAGTATATCACCATTCGCATCGAGTCCGTTGATTTTTACTTCTATTGGTTGAAGATTTATTTCTGTGTTTGAGTAAAATATAAGAAAACGATTGATACAACGTAAAATGGTTTGCCCAAGGCAAAGTTATTTTTTTATCATCTGTGCGTCATTATTTGAATACTTCATAGGAACTGTCTAGTTCCAATGTTTAATAACTCGCTTTTTTGACAGATAATTTAATATCAAGGAGAAGAAAAGATTCAAATTACTTCGCAACTTAAAAGTTAGAAACCGATACACAACCGCATCTTATCTAGATATTTTCTATGTTTTAAAGAAAACCACCTACATTCCGACTGAAATATGACGATACTCATATACTCATTATACTATTGATTAAATGCGTTAAAAGTACGACATGCAATTGAGTATTAAAATAGCATGACTGAATAAAAACCTGCAATCTTCAAGAGATAACTTCTTTTCTCTTTTCCAGCTTCTTTTGAGCAATTATACTTCCCTTCATGTTGATGGTTGATGGTTGCGATCCAAAGAGAATTGTTCTCCCATATCTTTATAGTTTGGTCAAAAGCTGTTTTATTGGATATTATCTCGCCATTATGCTTCCAAATAAACTTTTTCGATGCCTCGCGCCCACACTGTAATGTCACTGAGCTATTAATTATTCCCACCATAGTATCAGCAAGACATCCTTCAAGAAAGCAATAAAATACTGTTATCAAAATAACAATATCCACAGGCGAACTAACCCTCATTTTGCAGTTTTTTATGAACAGTTTCAAATGAAATGTTTGTTTAATATTATAGACAAAACTTGCTAAAGCTAGTTTTCACACAAATGCCTTTCAGTTCGTGTTACTTCGTTCCTGCTTAAATCGATGAAAATATTCATATTGCAAATCATTTTTGAAAATCATTGTCACACGTTGTTAAGTTGTTCGAAACAATCAGTTGTTCGAAAACACGTTCATTCTACTCAAGAGATAACAAAATAATAAGCTAGAATTGAGTTTGCCATGTCTACGCCGGATAGCTTTGTGAATTACGATTACTTTCACTTTTTTAAGATGACATACTCCATATAGAGTATATATTAATCCGCCAGAGTGTTCCCCACCAGGAAAATTACCGAAAAGCAACAGGAGATCTTTCTTTGATATATTATCAAAAAAAAAAAGTTTTTTCTTAATTGCTTCGATGTCAGAATACACAAATGGAAATACACGTGGTGCGAAAATTGAGTCAATTAGACCACTTTAGGCCACTCAGGAGCAGCGTACGACGATTGTTTACTACTGTGTAAAGAGGTTTGTTTACAAGTGACGAAAACTTCAGACTCTCATAGTTTAAGATCTTCACAGTCATTATACGGAAACTTGAAAGTTCTATTAATGGCCAACGTGTCAGCTTTCCAGTGATGGGTAGGGTTAAGCTAGCGAAAATGTTTTAGGACTTAAAGACCACATTACTTTGACGATTTAGTCTGTACGTCAATGGGGCAATTATATGGAGTATGCTACCCTATACAGTACAGTACCTTTTTATGATTTAATGTGTTAGTTAATGGCGCAATTATATGTAGTGTGCCACCCTATAAGTACCTTTTTATGATTTAGTGTGTTAATCAATGGGGCAATTATATGGAGTATGCTATCCTATACAATACCTTTTTATGATTTAGTGTGTTGGTCAATGAGGCAATTATATGGAGTATGCTATCCTATACAATACCTTTTTATGTTTAATTGTGTTAGTCAACGGAGTAATTATATGGAGTATATGCTGCCTTGGACGTTTTCATTTCCTATCGTTGTGATCATTATCAATTCATTTTTGTGAGCCTCGTGAGACAATGGAAATATCTGAAGTAACCACCTGATACAGTTGGCATATCTCTCGCAAAAGCAACATTTTGACGGGCTTTTGCTATTTTATGTGGTTTTATGTGATTAAATAAACTATTAAATAATGTTAACAGTGTGTTTCAAGCGTAACTTGCCAATTTAGGCGTGGTCGCGTCATGAAGGCTGCTTTTAGAATATTTTATGTTAGCTATCAGCAGCATTTTGTTCAACAAACACCAGAGAAAACATCTGCAGCATTCGCTTGTGTGTAGTCTTTCTTTGCACCCACCTTCATGTTAAAGGAGAAATAAACCCTAGCCTTTTCTGCTTAGAGAATACCGTTTTGCAGTACGCTCTTTTCGACAGAAGCAACGCAAATGTTGAAAACAGTTCTTTCAACCTTAAAAATCGATTTATTTGTTACCCATTGCATTTGCAAATTTTGTTTCAATTCCGACTGTTATTGTTGGAATTGACAACACTTTTTCTGTTGAATTGCGATATGTGGCTCTCTTACGTCACCAAAAGTCGGAATGTGTTAGATGTAATGGTTTGTTTTTCATTTCTAAAGGGTGCTAACATTATGTCACGGATGTTTCGTAGAGAGCAGTCGTTAAGGTCGTAAAGACTAGGACAGAGCGTATATGAGTTTCAATCTGTGATATAATTTTAAACACCAATAAAATTAATAAGTTAGACAAAAGCATCTTTCTATATAATCTATGGAGTGCTTACATCCATTTCGTATATACTGCTTATGGTTTCTTGTTTCATTCAGCCTCGTCTTCACTCGGTCTCAATATCATTTCTCCTTTTGGTTTGTTCTAGCGATTATGTACAACAAATGTTCTCATTTTGCTTCTATCATGTCTCTATATGAGCGTTGGCTTTCGGCCTTAGTTACACGTTCTCGTTCTTTCTCGTTCCAGTTTTTATTTTTCTCCACCCTCCCCTCCCCTCCACCCTTGCCTCTTTTGCCATGGTAATTTAAAGAAAAGTCACCCAGGAAAGAACCTGGGCATGAAAAACCCCTGATGCCGAATTGCGCTACTATGTTAACAACACATTATAACGCAATGGGTAAGGATGCATAAAACCATGGCTAAATAATTGGTATCCAATTACGACTCAACACGCAAAGCAATCAATACAATATTTAAAGGGGTTATCTCACAACGTGTTGTGACACAGTAGGGAAAATATTTTTTTGATTGTATACATGTTTTTTTCTTTATTGGTTCTACGACGGCAGTAATTACAGGACATTGAAACCTATCTAACATATTAAACGCGCCGTTCACAATACCTAAGGCAATATCTAGTCAAATGTTTCTTCCGAAACACTTTACGGACTCGCATTTATAAAAAAAAAGAGAACATAGATGCATTTGGACTTGACTGCTATCAATTCGAGCCAGAGACAGTGGAGGAACTGAGCCAACGAGACCTAGAGCTTGCTAAACAGCGCATCCGTGGCCGGCACCGGCAATTACTATATGATGATAGTACTGCCAACACTTGTAAGAGTTCTGGGATTGAGGAACGAGCCTGGTACTTTTGTGCCATTTGTACGTTATCTTTTCTCAACCTTTTTCCGTCAGGAATAACATAATATCGTTTTCCCTTCCCTGCTCTTTCCTCTGTAAAAATGATATATTCTCCCATTCGTGAATCTTACAAAAACATATGGTAGATTGTTGATTTTTTCCCATTGACGTACACAGTAAATTCGTCCCTTTTCAGTGCCGCTAGAGCAGTGGCGGAGCTAAGGTAAGGGTATTGGTCAGGGGGGAGGGGCGATAATGGTCTGTAGGGGCGCTTTCGACACTATCTAAGCGGAGCGCCACCACATGTTGGCGCGGAGCGTACAGAAATTTTTTGAGTAAAGATATTCCCTAGATCGCCGGAAATGACCCTTTCCGGACCTTGCTAATTTGCAGATAAACGAAGAATAAATAGGTGTCAGCGCCAACAAAATGTGATCAATGTCGGTAGGTAGACGAGAGCGCAATAAAAAGTCAATAATCGCGAATAAGTAAAAAAGTGGTAAAAAGCTGAAAAGGGCGCCAGCAGTCCATTTGAGTCCGTCAGGGGGGGGGGGGGCATCCGCCCCTGACTGTATGGACGCTCCGCCACTGCGCTAGAGCATAGGCATAATTGTTAAACTGGTATGTCCTACCAACCATATGAAAGCTGATGGCTTGAGCTATTAAAGCCTATTAGGAGATGAAAAAGTATTGATTACTTAATTCTTCCTTGATTTTGTGTTGTCATGACGACTCATAGATGTTAAATTCATCGCTAAATGATATTAAACTGCAGATCATATCAGATATTGTGTTTTTCGAAACCTTATCTTTCTTGAAGCAAGACAAGGTTCTGTAAAAAATGATATATGCTCCCATTTTTGAATCCTACAAAACATAAGGTAGATTGTTGATCTTTTGTAATTGCAAAGAAAACAAAAACATAAATAAATACAAAACTTTGGGTTGGCTGAAGGGTAATGACGTAATTAAAGTAGACCAATCAGATTACATGACATCAGAAAAAAAAGGTAGCCCTGCTCTGTGTTTATCTTATAAGACATTCCTTGAAGAAATTCATACAACTATTGTATGACAAACCAACAGTCACACTGATACTCGCAGGTCCTGTTTGAAAAAATAAATAAATAGAATAAAAGGTAAACCTTGTCAATTGACGTTGAATAATTTGTAAAAACGAATGGTAAAAACATGTTACTTTTTTTATAAACTTTATCAACGTTCATTACGTCATGATGTCTTCGAATATTAAAAATAACTCTGTACGTGGCGGCTACCTAATAACCTATTACTCATTTGTACAGGTTGCTGTAGGAAAACAATATTAATAATTTGTTCTACGTGTTTTTATGTTAAAAATGAAAGTTCCATACTATAACCGTTAATTGATTACACGTGTTGTAGTAGGAAGTAGAGATCGCAAAAATATTCCATATTGTCGCTGTTTATATTATACTCAAAAGTAATCTTGTTATTCATGGTCCTTCCTGCCACTATACACGTATATCATTGCAATTGGATATGAAAGCACTAAACTTACAATGAAGTTTTCAAATAAAGGAAAAAGTGCATACATTTATTCGTTTTATTGTTTTCAGTTTCAAACCATTAATAATAATCACTTGTTTTTAAGTTCAGTTTAATTACATTTCGTGCGACATCTGGACGAAAGCCATGCAGATAAGTATTATGTTGATTTTCCCATCACGTGCTATCATCACTCAGTCTACTCGTACAATGTTCCCTAAGGATGCTAATTTTTGTTTGTTTGTTTATTTATTTGATTTTGTGTCACATAACTATTTACAATGTGAAGGGAAGTCTTCTGTAAAGCCTATACTGAAGACTTCCAAAAAGAAAAATAAGAGAACAAAAGTGAGCAAAAGTGATAATAATATGTACAAGTTTCAGCTACCATTAAAGTTAACCATAATTAATAAGAAGTAATAAATTATTAATAAGGCATTTTTGTTTATAATGGAACTTGTTTTCTTAGTTTCTAAAGCATTTGATAGTTCACGGTTGCACGGTTACTTAGACTAAACATACCAGTGCGTGTATTATGTGAGTTATAATGTGCGTTGCTAGCCGTTCATGTATTATGACCAAGGAACTCTCTGTTGCTATTTATAAAGTTTCGAAAACTGTGGTAATAATCCATTCGAAACCTTGTTTGTCAATATCGCAATTCTAACTTTAATGATAGCATCTGCTTTCAATAAATGGAGTTACATAAAAAAGTTGGCTTGTATGTTCACGCGGTACTGCGTGAGATATATGACAAATTGTAATTTATTGTGGCATCTTGGCTTAAATGTGAACTGCTTGTACCAGACCAAATAATCAAGCAGTCATATAAATGTGGTAATATCAAAGGTATATTAAGATAACTCCATGTGGTTGCTAAGTAAGATGCTACATTTTCATAGCATTTTGATTGACGAAGATGTGAAATTTTTCAAATATGGTGGTATTATATTTTGCAAATGCATCTGGTAACTACAGAATGAATGATTTTACCACGGCAATTGAACTGAAGATGTTGTTTACCTTTATAATAATTGACTCATTTAATCACATTGGAAAATAACATTTCTAAGATAAAGTGTCATTGTTGATGAATCTCTGCACGCACTTCACATGTGTTAGCTTCATAGGATTAAGAAGAAAGAAAATTAAAATAGGAAAGAAAAGCCATTGAACAATATTTGCCGTTACACGTCACACGTCACATG
>KN887710.1:5263-17801 GCA_000934455.1 Apostichopus parvimensis | reverse complement strand
TACAATGAAGTTTTCAAAGGAAAAAGTGTATACATTTATTCGTTTTATTGTTTTCAGTTTCAAAACATTAATAATAATCACTTGTTTTTAAGTTCAGTTTAATTACATTTCGTGCGACATCTGGACGAAAGCCATGCAGATAAGTATTATGTGGATTTTCCCATCACGTGCTATCATCACTCAATCTACTCGTACAATGTTCCCTAAGGATGCTAATTTTTGTTTGTTTGTTTATTTATTTGATTTTTTGTCACATAAATATTTACAATGTGAAAGGAAGTCTTATGTAAAGCCTATTCTGGCTTAACAACACAGAAGACTTCCAAAAAGAAAAATAAGAGAAAAAAGTGAGCAAAAATGATCATAATATGTACAAGTTTCAGCTACCATAAAACCATAATTAATAAGAAGTAAAAATTATTAATAAGGTTTTTTTTTTAATGGAGCTTGTTTTCTTAGTTTATAAAGCATTTGATAGTGCACGGTTGCACGGTTACTTAGACTAAACAAACCAGTGCGTGTATTATGTGAGTTATAATGTGCGTTGCTAGCCGTTCTTGTATTACGATCAAGGAACTCTCTGTTGATATTCATAAAATTTTGAAAACTGTTTGGTAATAATCCACTCGAAGCCTTGTTTGTCAATATCGCAATTCTAACTTTAATAATATCATCTGTTTTCAATAAATGGAGTTACATAAAAAAGTGGGCTTGTATGTTCACGCGGTACTGCGTGAGATATATGACAAATTGTAATTTATTGTGGTATCTTGATGTGGCTTAAATGTGAACTGCTTGTACCAGACCAAATAATCAAGCAGTCACATAAATGTGGTAATATCAAAGGTATATTAAGATAACTCCATGTGGTTGCTTAGTAAGATGCTATATTTTCATAGCATTTTGATTGACGAAGATGTGAATTTTTCAAATATGGTGGTAATATATTTTGCGAATGCATCTGGTAACTACAGAATGAAGGATTTCACCACTGCAATTGAACTGAAGATGTTGTTTACCTTTATAATAATTTACTCATTTAATCACATAGGAAAATAACATTTCTAAGATAAAGTGTCATTGTTGATGAAACTCTGCACGCACTCCAAATGTGTGAGCTTCATAGGATTAAGAAGAAAGAAAATTAAAATAGGAAAGAAAAGCCATTGAACAATATTTGCCGTCACACGTTACACGTCACATGTTACACGTCACACGTCTAACAAAACACGTCACGCGTTACACGACACACAAAACACATCCCATGTCACATCACAGTGCATCTACTCTGATCTACTACAGGGGAGAACCGAGAGTTTAGCCATCCAAAATAAGCTCTAATCAATCAACGATATTTTTGAGTTAGGAAAGAGGTATTGGGATGTGGTTGTTAACTAACAGTATGGAACATTTTCAATGTACGTTTGACTTTGTCTGCTACAGGAATATTACTTCATCATATTACCAGCATGTCTTACTCAGCTATAACATCGGTTGATACGTACTGATTATTTATCCTCAGAATAAAATATATTTTACCTCCGTTGGCTTCTTCTTAGTCATCTACTCATAACGCATAGACTCTATGTGGTGGTTACATGTCAAATTTGATGATTGCAAAAAGACAATCATAAATGTAGTGATGATGGAACCCCCCCCCCCAAAAAAAAAAAACACCCAAAATAATTAACGTGGTCACTTTAGGCTGATGAAATGTAACTTTATTGTCATGTCGATAAAAGATAAAAAAACACATATTACAAAAATAAAAATATAGAAACGAAATAAATATTGATTCCAAGCAGAGGACACGATATTATTGATCAGTTTGGTATGACTTTGCATTATTATCTACAGTGGAAACATCAATATAATCATTGTTGTCACCATCCTCTGAGGCCAACACGAAATAATTAGGTTCCTCTGGATCTCCTTCATCGTCCGAGCATCCACTTGCCTACAATAGAAAGGGATTAAAGAAAGGGTAAGCACTTTAAAACTCACAACTTTAAGTAACTGACGGTAGAGAATAACAAAGGTGATAACATAAAGAAAGCTATAGTAGCTATTTGTTACGTGTTTTGTTTGTTTAACTTTACCTGCTTCATATTCTTAAGAAACGTCATGAAGGTATTTCGAAGGCTCCCGAAAGACGGCCTCTCTTCAATGGATGAATTCCAAGTGGAGAGCAATACGCCAAATCTGTGTGTGGAAATTAAGTTGATGAATCAATTCCGTAACATAATATACATCCCCATCAACTGTGGATTGTTACATATGAGGTAATTGATGTTACCTACTCACAACATTTGAAACTAACACGTGAGTTTAGCCATCCAAAATAAGCTCTAATCAATCAACCATATCATTGAATAAAATATATTTTACATCCGTTGGCATCTTCTAGGTTATAGACTTTATGTGTTGGTCACATGTCAATTTTGATGATTGCATAAAACAATCATAAAATCATTATCCGAATTTGTATGTGTATGTATATAGCTATGTGTGTGGGTATGGGTATGGGAATGGGAATGGGTACGGAACTTTATATCTCCTCAGTCAAAGTTGAAACCCTGTTCAATCCAAAGACAAACCAATAAAGTGAAAATGAAGGTGAAAACAAATCCAACAACGAAACAGTTTGCTCTCAGCCTGCAATTATAATGTCCGACTTTCTTTATTCAAGTTCACTTATGATACAAACAACAACCATTTCAATTATTAATATCTTGATAAAGCAATATACAAATTCCTTTGCAAATTTCACCATATTTCTTAGTGTACTTCCTCTTTCATTATTCAAAACAATTTGTCCTGTGGAAATTATTTTATGTGCTTTTTGTTTGTCATTAAATAGCGAACCTGCCTTTTGTACGATGTGTTGTTAGTTTGCACGTTAGTTAGAAAACACTTCATAACATTGATACTCACAACCCTCCTGGACACGCTAGTGGCTGATCAAGGTTGTCTTTGGCTCTCAATTTCTTTTCAATCTCTGGACAAGTCAAACCTCCAAAAGGGGTGTCACCTTACCATTAAACAGGAAAAAGAAATGTATACAATTCCTGATAGACAGTTACACATATTTAAAGATGTAGATAGGGCTTAAACTGTAATTCCTTCCAAAAAAAAGTGTGTAATCTATTATATACTATATAGGAATTTATGAAAGAAAGTCTACTGCGTTTAAGAAAGTTGGGAAGTTTTTAGCCTGTTCTAAGAGTTGAACGACATGGATATTTTGTTAAGCATTCTTTTCAACTCTCATCATTAAACAGAGGAGTCAAAAGCCTAGTCATGCCCAAGGATAATTATGCCACCGGGCTCCTGTGGTATTTATTACAACTTCTCCAGCTTTTTCAACAGTGTCTTATCCAAATGAATACACATCCAACTGCACCCCCACCCCAACCACCTTCTTCAAAACAAACCCTTCCTTTTATAAGGCCTAACCATACCGATTGAGTAAATCTCCCAGACAACAACTCCAAAGTTCCACACATCTGATTTTTCCTTATAGTGACCCAAAAAGACAGTTTCTGGTGCCAGCCACGCCAGAGGAGGAAATTTCTGGTTATAGGGAGAGAATAAGAAAAACCGAATCCCTGTTACCGTTTTATGCGTGCCACCTTTTGCAAAACAGACAGTCTGTGTTGTTGAGATGAGAGAGACCTAATGGTCTGACACAGAATGCTTATGTATTAAAAACAAATCCAACTCAAGAGTAATAACATGTGCTCATTATATTCAAGATATTTCTTACATAGTATTCTACTTATTTGCTTTAAGCTCTGAACTTCACAAGCGTTTACAATTACAAAAATCCAGCATGCACTTGCTTTTGTTTACGATGCTTTTGGTTTCGCAGTCAATTATTACAAGCTACGTGTCACCTTGTGCCATTGTGCGATACAGTGTACATATAATCATTATGTATGAAACTGCATACGTGCATTAGCACGCTATATTATCATGTAACAAATACGTATTTTTCTAGAACTACTATAACTCTGCTTGAATATACTATGAATATTATATGTCACTTCAAACACCACATGTCAAATGTACCATATCAAAATATGAAACATAAAACATGAAATTAGAAAATGAATCATATTTTTTGTTAGACACCGTTTGCCAAAGTTTCAACTTACAAAAATCCAATGTAAATCACAATTAGAACCCGAGTGTCTAATCGTTTTTCCTACATTTCAGCACGCCTTGGTACACTGATTATCTTAATACTAACATCAATAATAACATAAATCGTCTTTACCGATTCGAGAATGCTGTCCACCCTCTCCTGTGCTAAATCTACAGGCCAAAAATCATAAAGTTTGCATTTCCCACTTGAAGAAAGTAGAACTTTTCTTGCAGCAAGTCCAGGATGCAGAAACTGCAACGAAAACAAAATCACAAATTGAGATCTGTTACTAAATGACTTTTGTTGATTAATGTTTATCTATTGGTATGAAAGAAAGAGGCATAAATTTATTCGATTATTATAAGATTCTTTGTGTACTAATTAACCACATAACAACTACTTCAGAAAGGCATCCCCAAGGCATTTTACAGTTTGTTGGTAATAGAAGTAACGCAAGTTATTCTATAACGATAACCAATGTCTTGTACAGTTTTCGTATGCCACGGCTATATTGACAGGGAAAAGGACAGTCTCCTGATTATCAACTATCATCTACATAGATTTTTTTGTAGATTTATCACTTAATTATTGACATAACTATCAATCGTTCATGTTAGAAAGGATGATGTAAAGTAACTCAATGCTCAATTGAAATCGTTCCCAAAGTTGTTCTCAAAATTTAAGGTATCTTTGTATTCAGTCTTAACGCGAAACAGAATCCAGAGTGTTTAGGCTGAGTTTTTTATATATAAAAAACAAAGAGAGTTAACAGACGCGCCTTTACAAAGTGCTTTCCTTTCTTTAGGCTAGTACCCAATTGTTTCTCAATGGTAAATATTGGTTGTAACATGGAGCTATTAGGGAGAATAGTCCATATGCATCGAGACTAATTCTTACCTTTTGACTTGCCAAGAAGAACATTCCATTACATACGTCTACTGCATAAACGGTCAATTGTAGCGTCTTCTCATGCTCTGCCAGTTGTGCAGTCGCGACATTAGAGGAGTCACTGAAGTGCTGATAATTTCGCAGGAGAGAATCCTTGAGTGTTCCACATTCGATATGTTCTTGATAGATGAAGTGCGGTACTTCAAAAAAAACGTTTGAAAACATTATGGCCGACATACATCTTTGATGCTTTAGTCTCTAGAGACATTCGTAACGTTAATATATACTTTATGTAATTTTTGTTAAGCGCTAAGATATTTAAATTCGTGACCAATAAGTGAGTAAGACTAGAGTTACTTTTCTTAGTTACGGGAATACTTGGACTAGTAGAGCATCAACTATAGAAACAACATACTTCATTTGTTACCCAAAACTTCAAGTAGTCTAATACACATATACGGAAATAGTTTCCAGATTAACTTTAACCAACCAAAGATAGCCGTCATATATGCTGCTCTCGAAAAATGAGAGTAACATATTATTCGATGCAGCAGTAGCTCAAAAAATCCTATTTTGTGGGCATCAATTTCAAACTTGTTTATGCATATTACAAGTACAAACAGTCTGGCAAATAGAGAACGTTTTGCATTAATGTGGTATTATTTCTATAAAAATATGTATCAACATCGAAAAAGTCACAATTACTCGAATTGTGATAACACAAAAGAATGCTTAAACTTTATTTGATATATGTCGCATATATAGGATTGAAATGTATCATATCCAAGGGTAGGGGCCGGTGGTGGTGGTGGTGGGGGCACTGGGGGCACGTGCCCTTTATCCAAAATAGCAAATGTACCCTACTGGCAAATAAAATGTGCCCCTTTGATGAAGAACTGTCTTTTGGATATCTTAAGCCTTTGTTAATTTTAATATTTTATTTTAATTATTTATTTTTAGTCTGTACATGTTATTTTTAAAATAGCATCCCATATCTTTTTGTAGCACTGTTAAGAATAAACAATCTCAATAAACAAGTAGTATTGATAGCATACTAACACATCATATATATATGTAAGTGATATGGCCGGTGTTTATCGGTTTATAGCATAAATAGTGGTGGTTGTGTAATTAGAAAGTGCCCCTCTGATGTTGTTCCCCCCACACTTTTTGGAAGCATCTTACCCCCCTGATCATATCATATACTCACCGTCCTCTAGAGCTACTCCGAGTATTTCAGCGATATTCTCGTGCTTGCGTAACGTCATCACGTTCTTTGCCAAGGCACGAAAGTTTAACATATCTTTCATTCTTGCGTCATCTTTATAATTAAATAAAGGGTGCAGTATGTTAAAAGAAACTGCTTTCGTTTTGGTTGCCAGTATTCAATCACGATTTCACAACAGTTTCACAGTATGGCCGTATTGAACAGCGATTTAGAGGCATTGGCATAGTGGGCGATAAGGGGGATAAATATCCCTAAGTGTATCATAAAATATAAAATGTCAGAGTCATTCCTCCCTCGAAACATATTTATTGTGTTTGAATATCGCCAAGAGAGATATACCTCAATATCAAACGGCTTTCTATTTAACCGCCTCTACAATCAGTCAACATGAATCAACACTTAACCTTAAAACGGAATACCTTTATACAACTTTGTTAACTTCTATAAAAAAAAACTGATGTCGACTTGCGGAGACTAGCGAGTATTATACAACGTTCCATTCCTTTATGAAGCATAAAGGGTTACATATGATACGTTACATAACGTTCCGAAAACGTTGTTATGTTGTAAGTGCGTAACATAATGGCGTGCTGCATGTACGAAATTATGACGATACGCTAAGAAAGCAATGTAAGATTTGTAAACTGTATATAATACTTAAGATTTTCTTTCTCAAACGTCCTTACCGGAGACAGTCTTCGCGATGATTTTGCTTCCGTTGCCATTTATAGCTGTCGTAGTAGCGAGATAGTATTTAATGGTACCTTCACCTGGTAGTTGACATGTTAGCTGTACGTCACAACACCGCACTACCAATGCATCGTCCTCATTGGAAATAATTGTGACTCTGTCTTTACGATGGTGTACTAAATGTTTCAACGATAGAAAGTCATCTAATCATTATGAATTTTCTTTTCAATATCAAGGTCAACTTTGTTGTGTCAAAGTTTCAAAATGTAAAGACGAAGGATTTCAAATGCGTCTAAGGTCGTGGCAAATTGTCATGAAAAGTTGCCCAAAGAAGTCGGAAACTTAATTTGATTATATTTGTCCTACCAAGTGACACTTTGTTGGTAAATACAGCTCACGTAAATGTAATGATTACTAAAACGTATAACTGAATGTATGCAAATCTGTGGTTCAGTTGTATTAAATATAATTATGTTTTATTATGAAGGCATGCGCTATTTCATTCTCATTCATGTCATTGTTTTAATTGGTTAAATCTGAGTCTTAACTCATGAATTTGTGAAAAGGTAAATATATTTGGGAAATATTCTCTGGTTGTGGAATTATCTATTAGAGTTATGTCTTAGCAAATAACTTACTTACCCATATCAATTTCTTCGGTTCTTGTAGTATTGGTGGGTAGAACCTCTCGAGGAACCGAGGGCAAGGGTATAGTGACCGATGAATCTGGCAAGCTAAATATCAATAAACATATACTTACATTTTCGTTTTCGTTTTTATTATTCAATCTAAAGAGTATAGGCCTTCATTATTTCTGTCATATGTACAACATGATAACAAGGATATGAACTGTGTGATATCAATGCTTTTCTAAAGCAAAGAATTTAATACTCATAATTAGTTCATTTCAGTATATGAAGGAACATATCTCGGCATTGGAGGTGCTGCCCCATGGCCGTTTGATTGTTGAGACGATACCTAAAGCCGTTATTTTTCACGTTCTACCGTCAACCACAAGAAGTAAAAAATTAGCAATTTTATGTGATGAAATATTAGCATTTTGTGGGACAACATACTTTTTTTCTCGATGTTCTAGGATCTTAACAATTATGCAAATATATGTCTTAGTGAGGACGATACAAATACGCTCAAAAACAAACTCAGTAAAAATGTTACATTTATACTAATCTGATGGCATATCTTAATCGATATTTCAAAGCAGACGAACAGGGTACCTGGAAACCAAGCATTTGTTCTATAACAATCTCAATATGTATTTATAGTTTTTAATTTATTGAATTTTAAACAGAGACACAACACCAATCTGTAAAATATTAAAGTCTGTAGAGTCTGAAACTGGCAACCAAATGATGTCAGGTACATTTAAAGTCTTAAGTCATGTTAAGTGTGAACATTAGATGGCTTATAGTAAGGAAGAATGACGCTTGATCATGCATGTTCTACTAACCGAGACATTGCTGAAGCAGTAACTGATAATTTGAACTTACCTTGTACGAGTCACGTTACTAGGAGCTATGGAGTTAAACCAGACGAAGTTGAAATTTGCAATGTCGAGGTAGACAAAGGACAGAAAAACAGCGTGAGATTAATCGTATTTCTACTTTTTCCATTACTTTCTTTTGATTTTATAAATTGATTGGAACATAAAACAAGACGATATCGTTTATACAGGAACAAAATATCTCGAAAAAGACTTTGTCACAGCGAACAATAATTAAAAAGTACTCATAATTATTGAAATTATGCTAATGATGTCAGGTGATATTGAATTTCAATGTTCTTTATGTATATGGCAGTCTACCTTATCTCCAAGACAAAACCGTTAACATAAATATATTTATATGTAATAGATTAAATGTTATTGCACCCAGCCTTATCAAATGTCTTCAAACAGGTTTTTTGACAATAGATTCCGCTGCATATTTGGTAAAAAAGTCAACCTAAAACTTACTAGAATACTTATTTCGATGAAACAGCCAAAGAGGGAGGCTTATTACTATGGCAACAACCGGTAGTATGCAAAGTAATGGTGTCCACGTAATGGTGGACTTTACTTCTTCTGTAATCTCGTCATATCCTGTTGTGTTTATTACGTCTGAACGAACACCTAAGAATATGAATGATAATGAATAACACATAGTAGGATATAATTCTCAGTCTAACAAAGACACCTGGATTTGGTATTCAAAACCATTTTCATGTTCCTTGTAGCGATTTGTCAAATATTTAATTCAATGATACCTTATCCGTGCATTGCGCAGTCAACAAAATAAAAGTAATTTCTTTTGTAATGGGACACAAACAGAATGTTACAAACGTAATGCAAATTGCATGTTGCATCAAAGATATAGATATTTTTTTGTAAATTGCAATAAACTAAACAGAGGATGGGGTGGGCTATTTGCTCCATGCATTAGTATGAACATGAAGGCCATATTTAGCAAAATATAAATGTTTATGCAGTTTGTTGAAATTGATCGATAATGATGACTTTTTACCTCTTACTCTAATGGTTCTATTCTGATGTACTGAACAGTACGGCGATTTATTTGCTATGCATTGGATACTTCCACTGTCACGTCGAGGTAAAAAGTTCATCTGTATTTCTCGTCCACTTCCATTTACAAAAATAAAACTCCGGATATTGATTTCTTCATTGTTTACTTCCCAATAAAGTTCAGTGTCTACTGCTGGTTTCGTTACATTGCAGATAGCAAATGATTCTACCTTGCTATCAACATCAATCGCAGTTTTCATATTTTCTCCGTTGATCCACAATGTCACCTCAGGACAAGCTAAATTAATAAAAAGTCGAGCAAATAAAAAACAAATCTAGCGTAATTTTAAATCACCAAAAAACCACACGATTGTTTAGATATCACTCTTCCATAAAGTAACTTTTGGAAATATTGTTTATGAACGGCTTTAAATGTATTTACCTTGTAAATTGTTTCACTCAATCGTTATAACTACTAACGCTCACCTAATGTAATTACAATATTAACAAATTGAAATAACCAGGTTTAGGTTTACTTTAATGATTGGATGAGTCCTTACCGTATGTTTTGTAATCGACTGTAACATTAACCACCTGTGTGTGACCTACAATACTTCGATCAATACTGGTACATGTTATTGTTCCTTGGTCAGACTCTAACAATGTACTGAGCATCGCGGTTTGGTTCACTAATCTGTTTACACCTCCACGTGTTGAGTTGAATGAATCGATTGATGAATTTATTGTTTGATTGTTCAGAGTCCATTTCAGCTCTATCGGTGTTCTTGCTCCTATGGCGTAGCAATATGCAGTAATGGTCTCCTTGGCATTAACAAATATCTCATTGGTCTGGCGTGAGCCGTTTTGATTTTCATTGGAAAAATATTTGGATCCATTTATTGTTATGAAAACCTCTGGAGTCACTATCGACAAAACAATGGAGATGAATTCATTTAACATTTGATAGGTATTAATAAATCATTGATTTCCGGAATTATTTCCAAAGCATATACTTGCATTCTGCTACGAATAAATGTTAACTTTATGAATGCAAATGATAAATGATTATAAAGTCACAATACCATGTACTGACAACAACAGCAGTATCGTACCGGTCACGTTAACCATCTTTGAATGAACCATACATTGTTTAGGATGTGCGAAGCAACTTTGAAGTATTTTAAGTAAATATCTCGGAAAACACATCTTAATAAAATAATATTACTTGAATTGAAATGAAACCAGTTCATGGCTTTGTAGTTCAAATTTCCGTCACATTTCACTGACCAACTGATGCACCCGGCTGGCATATAAGTTAGTGCTATAAGAGAAATGATGCTGTTATATTTTATTTTTAAGTGTTACTGTAGCCACTAGATTGAGTGTGGTAAGATCAGTTTGTGATTCTATGAGTGTAGTTTTCCCATCAATTTTCAAGTAGTTCTCCAGTGAAGGAATTTACTGATTACATACTGGAGAAAGCAAGTTGTTCACAACGTCGGTGACGATTCATTAGTCTGCAACCAGAATTACCTTGATGATTAGGATATCTTGTATTAAAAACCTAGTCTTTGAAATCTCGCAAATTAATGAGATCTGTTTAAATGCGATATTCAATACTATATCTAGGGCGACACTGGCAGAAGACATATTGTTAGTAGCTTCATAATTTTCAAACAAGAACTCATTTGTTCTTGGTTCCATTTATAACTAAAGGGCATCCAAACCGGTAAATTACCCATTGCATTAGTGCAGAAGATAACTCTTTATATTACGGTATAGGACAACATTACACTGACATGTTTTTCATTCAAAAATTCTCTATAGTGTCTATAAAGTAACAAGAACGGTTAGGTTTGTTTAACAGTACTGTAACAGTATCAGTTACATTATTATAATTGCATTTTAAATTTATTACATAACCATATACATCGTTATCGATATAGGCTAATCATCTGATAATGTTAAGTGCTAGTCATGTCGTTACATTCTATTTATATATTGCATTTGCCTAAAAATGTGAAAAAATAACTTAAACACAAACCTTTAATTTTCAAAGTGTAGTTTATTACTATTGACTTGTTGTTACTATATGAACAATCATAACTTCCTTCGTGGTTGACAGATACTTCTTTAATCCAAAGTGAATTGTTCGTCAGTACTGATAAATTCGTCTGTTTAAAGTTACTCGCTTCTGTTATAAGTCCATTATAAGTCAGCACCGTATCACCGTGCCTCCATTGTGTCAAAGACGAATTCAATCTCTGACAATCAAACGTCACAAAACTGCCGATGTTTTTAACAATCAAGATGGCTATCGAAGACGGCGGTAAAATAATTAAAATGAATTTCAAAAGTGCTGGAACTCTTAACGTTACTTCCATTCCTAAGTTTTCCCTTTTCTGTGTTTTTGAAACAGAACAGTTATTCATCAACTTAATTCGTTGAATCGATAAATGCAAAGACAACAAATTTTAGATGGGAGGTTACATGAAAACAGGTTCCGTGCACGGTATGTTTTAGTTCCTCTATTCAACTAATCTTATTAATCTTACCATCCAATATTCCTGGGCTTTCACACTGCTGCTTTCCACATTCGTGACGTGTATTCTCGTACACGTTCTAATGATAATGTCACCTTGGCGCAATGAACTTTATATTAATCACTGTTATCTCTCTTTTTCGTTTTCGAAACTAATTACTTGTATGTAGTATGCACATTGTTCTCTGTTATTCAGGAAGTTTCGCATTTGATACGCAAAATCAGCCGTTTTTGTTTCTCTTTTAAATTTTCTTTATCGTGTTTTATAGAAAGCTTTCTAAGGAATTTGCAAATCGTGCTGCATCAGATAATACGCCATGTCTACAACGTTCGAGCCTAAACGATCAAGCAACTTCAAACTATTTTATCAATGTTCTTTAAATGTTTGTGCAACATCGCTATTGAGTTCAGATATACTTTTACATTACGGAATCTAATACCACTATTGCGACCATGCCTTTCCCAGATAAACAATATTGCATTATAAAATGACCTGTGTTGACCTTTTATATTCTTCATTATCAT
>KN887709.1:49706-85091 GCA_000934455.1 Apostichopus parvimensis | reverse complement strand
AATTAATCTGTAAATTAATCTCTAAATTAATCTCTAAATTAATCTCTGACTTAATCTCTAGATTAATCTCTAAATTAATCCCTACATTTATCTCTACATTTATCTCTGAACATCACTATTAATCTTTTAATTAATCTATTAACATCTATTAATTACTAAACTGGAACAAGTTTAGAATAGCTTTCTACCTATACTGTAATTCAAAATGAGGTTCATTTTCAAGTCAAATTTAGCACTGATCCATTATAAAGATGGACAAAATAGGTTTGTAGGAGGGAGGGGATGGGAAGCGAGGAATGCTCTCTTAATTTGTTGAAAAGACGAAGAGTATAAATTTCACGCTCTGTCTTCTGACAGTTTGCTCTTGTAAATCGCTACGAGAGAACACCAGGGTTCTGCCACCCTTGGCTTTCCCATACTCACTTAAGAAAAATGTACCCCTCCCAACAATCAAAAACCCCGACAAATAAATTATACAAGGGAATTCACCAAGAGATGCAAAGAGCCATAAATCGACGGTCCGCAAACTATGGGCTGTGACCCTTTAGAAGTGTGTCGTGCATTATTGCGGACGTCGAAATTTGCAGTTTTCGCTGCTTGCCATCGGTGATCGGTAAACTTATTTACTCCAAGCTATAGCTTTCAAGCATTCTTGGGCATCGATTCTAGGTACCCATATGTCATGGGTCAAGGGCATAAAAGACTGCTAACCGCTGATATTGATGAAGAAATATGTGAGCCATTTCCTGGTACCATTTACCGTATATCACTTTAGGAACAAATTATAAAAGCCAACGAATCGGTTGGTCTATGAGGAACACACATTGACCACATGACTTTTAATGGGGAAAAATGAAGGGAGAAGTTACCCAAATTTTGAAGAAATTCGAGAAACATATATTTTGTATCCCTTCTCTATACTGTATATTGTATTCAACAGTCGTATAATGAGTATATTATTACATACAGAAAAGCCACTCAAGCGCCACATCAATCCCAATTATATACAGCAATGGTCCATTTGATTACGACTGAATCCTTTTCATGCACCCCCCCCCCCACACCACCGCCAAAAGACCCCACCCAAGTACTTTATATGCAAATCAAATTTGCCCAAGTTACATTCGCTTAAAATATATCGGAATATAAAGTGTCGATAGGGCTCATTAGTTGTTTTGAAGAGCAAGGGTCCTTTTTTGATGTACTACAAATATCAATTGTGGATTGATGGTAACAGTGCTTGTTTTCATATATTTGCATGGCTCGATAAAATTGTGTTTACAGTCTTGTTTCGTGGTCTTTAATTAAGTATAAACAACTTTCATTTAAATGTTCGACGGAAGGATAGAATCGTGACGGCTCTGGTAAACGCACATTTTACAGATAAAAACTCCCCCAAAAAACGAACTAAAAATAACAAAGAGGCAAAGCTTCGCTTTTGTTATAGATATGTTTTATCCCATCATGCAAGTGCTTACTTAATTCTTGTTGTCACGTTTCTTGAAATTACAGCGTAACCCTTAAAAAACAGAGTTAATATAAACAGAGTCACTGGCAAACATCTCGTTAAAGGTTATTGGAGCAAAAAATGATTTGCAGGCCCTGTAATGACACTTGGAACTTCACTCACGGTGATATCTCAATGTAATATAAATAAGCTTTTCTTTATCCGTCAAATACATATATTATGGAGAGATAATTATAGGCGTCCGAGAAATGTGCGCAGTCGAGCGTGATAAATATAAATTATACAACGGTATGATATAGGCTATAAAGTTGTGAGTATAGACCGTCTGACTTCTTTACCTATCGTCTGTATTACTGATGGAAACTGACAGTCAAATTGTTGTGAAGTCAATCCAAAGCAGTTAAAAGAGACACAAATTCAACCAAACTCAATGATTTTGTTTGTGCATGGTAGATTTTTTTACACAGCTAAGAATTATCTTAACATATTAAGCAGATATCACAGGTTTAATGATCCATCGCGCACAACGCTGAAGACTTGATCAAGCCTAACTATGACATCATCCAGCCAAATGTGCTTCAGTTTGTTATGTTCTTTTTTATTTATGTATTTATTCGATTCTTCATTTTTCTACAATGGATGTGGCTTCTGAAGAAGCTGAATCTTAAAATATTGAAGCTTATTACACAATACCCAAATAACTGCATTGGTTTCAATGTCAACATTGTTAACATTTTTCGTTGAAAATATGAACAAAGAGAAAAGTAAATGTTCAAGTCCCTGGTCATATAGATCAAAAAGTTACTAAATGACAACCCTAGACAAATGTACGACTTTCAAATCAGGACATCTTCCAAACAGAACGAGAGTTTTCTTAGCTGCTTGGGAGAGTTTTTCTGCTAAGAGAACTCTCTCATTATATTTTCTAAATATAAGAATTGGTTGGGTTTGTGTCCCCGTTAAGTTTGGTAAATGGATTATGTTATTCGGCATTAGTATCCTATCATTATATCCAATACATTAGTATGCTATGCAGTATATCCTATGCATAAGTATCCTATGCATTATATCCTATGCCTTAGTATCTTTTTCATAATATCATTTGCATTAGTATCCTATGCATTGGTATCCTGCATTAGTTTACTATCCATTAGTATCCTATGAATTAGTATGCATTATTAGCCTATGCATTGGTATCGTATGCATTATATCCTATTAGTATCTTATGCATAAGTATCCTATGCATTATATCCTATGCATTAGTATCCTGTATAATTATCCTATGCATTAGTATCCTATGAATTAGTATGCGGCATTAATAACCTATGCATTAGTATCCTATGCATACTATCCTATGCATTAGTATCTTAGGCATACGTATCCTATGCATCATATCCTATGCAATAGTATCCTATGCAGTAGTATCCTATGCATTATATCTTATGCATAAGTATGTTATGCAATATAGTATCCTATTCATTAGTATCCTATCCTTTAGTATTCTATGAATTGGTATACATTATTAGCCTAAGCATTAGTATCCTATAATGGTACACGTCCATAACCCGAACTGAAAGTCGTTATTTTTGCCCTTTTTCTATTTTTGGTTCATTTAAATAATGATTCCTATCCGATAATTTATAGGAAGGACGATTTTCTTTAGAATGGAAAGAGATTTTTTATTATTCGCTAGTTAAGTCTTCATTTGAATTTGGGGCAAATCTAGGATAGCGTCCTCGCTTGGTTAATTGCTATCATAGGCCTATGCTAAAAAGAAGGTCAGATAATGTGGTATTATTTAGGGGGAAACCCTCCAATAAAGCGGCTAAATGCTACCATCTTCATCATACAGCTTTATACAGTTGCATGCGATTACTTCAATTGGTTACAACCCATGCAGAGTGTTTGCCTCAACAAATCCACTCACAAGAGTAACTAGTGCGTATATTTTCAAAAGAGAGATGTACTACAAATATCAATTGTGAATTGACTGCAACAGTGCTTGTTTTCATATCTTTGCATGGCTCGATACAATTGTGTTTACAGTCTTGTTTCGTGGTCTTTAATTACGTATAAACAACTTCCATTTAAATGTTCGACGGAAGCACAGAATCGTGACGACTATACACCATCTTCCGTTGAGTGCTTCAAGGTATCCGTATTTACAGTATGAACAGTTCCTAATCTGTTACTAGCAACGGCACTTACATCTTGAAAAACTAACGCCTATTTCCTATCCAGCCAGTTGGGACAATTTCCTAATGCTAATACCTCTCTAAACTGTCCTCCCATATCACGCTGCAAAGCACTCGTATTGACAGTACAAACAGTTTGTAACATTAACCTGATAGAAACATGATTATTCATACTGCTCATACTGACACTATGAGTGCTCTGAGGCGGGACATGACAGTACAGCATACGAAAGAATTGTCTTAACCTGGGTGTCTCCTATCGACCTATTTCCCATCAGCCTGCTTACCACGCGACATGAAAGGCTGTTAATTTGGAGCTGGTAGTTAGTTTACATACAACGCAATTATATTTGCGACGTAAAGTAAATATTTACAACGGAGGTTTGTCACGTAACTCGTATACATGAACACTGAATAACTTAGGAACAAGCGTTGCATCATAAAATTTATTTCCGTTCTAGGGTTCCATCCATATCCGTCGAGTTGCAATGTGATAATTTTATGCGGTAAAATTTGACTTGTCAATGTTAGATCACACACGTATATAATTATATATGTTTATGAATGCTTCCATTTCACTGTTTTCCAGTCCCGATGTTAAAAACATCTCTACATGAGGTTCCCATGCTTTTCACCAAATCAAGATCAAAACTTTTTCAAGAACAAAACCGTATTTTGTTTTACGGGTTAACTATACAGCCCACACACACTATGGAGGACATACCTGTTAGGCTACCTAGTATAGGCCTAACAATTATAACTCTTACAACATGTATGTTAACACCTATCGTTGAATTTGCCCGAAAGTATACATGTCCTGAAACAAATGTTCTTGTTTTGGCCGAAAAGTCAATGGAAATGAGAAGATTACAAAGAAGAATTTGACTTTCTTTTTCTGACTTAAACTTCAAAATTGTAAGGAATTTCAAGACCCAGATAAGAGAATTTTAATTTCCAGATTTTTCACGTTTTTTTAAACTGTGTGGGAACTATGCTTGTTGAACCAACGTTATACACAATAGATATGCAAGAATGAATAGATATATATATATATATATACATCTGTCAGTATATGTATGTATATATATATACACATACTCTCTCTAAACTACCCCTTCATGAACTCTTAGATTTGGACCTTGAGGCGAACTGAAATGTTGTCAGAGAAAACTCTTTATTACTCCAGGAAATGGATCACGATAAGTGGTCTGGGATTTTATGATGCCAAATGTTGTTCAAAATGCTTTACTTTTCTTTAAAAAAAGTTATTTTCTACTTAAAAATGTGGTACATTTGAAAACTTCCGTAACTGTCATCTCGCGTCTCGTCGAAATAAGTAAATCCCTTTGTGGTAAACAATGTTAAAATTATCAAGACTTAAACTACCTGCAGCGTTCTGCTCATATATGTAACATTTTTGTATCTATTTTAGTCAGCTTTAAGTAGAGATGAAACTATCGGGAGGGAAAGAAAGCCCCAAGCCATCCAAAATACGTAACTACAAGAATCTAACTGCAGTGGTTAAGAGAGTTTGTCTTAGCATCTTGACAACCGAGTAACTGTTAGTGACAGCACGACGGTATCAAGTCAGCCATTGCACTCATTCGCGTCTTTCCGAGAGAGATGTAAAAACAATGTTTTGCAACTTGAGACGAGCTTTCTTCATCTTGAGACGATGTCTTATGGTATTCTTTGTATTAGACAGTTTAACAAGAAAATTCACCGGTACATTAATTGTTTTGTTTGTTTTACACACGAAAATAACCACAAACGTGAGCAGAAATTTGTTTTGCTTGTGGAGACATTCAACAATAAAGCAGAAATAATTTTTTTGGTGAAACGATGAAAAAACGTCTTGACAAAATATCGTAACCAAGGAAAGCTGGTTAAACGATTTGTTCCACTTATGGAGATGATGAGAAATTTTGAGTAGTTTTGGTGCAGAATCTCAATAATAGTGTACACTAATGTTCGTGTACTTTGACGCTTGATGTATCAGTGAAGACAGATTACCTTATTCAAATAATATCATACAATAACATAGTATCATAATAATAAAATATAAAACCGTTCTACCATGATATTGTCGTATATAGTATTACATTGTGCAATGAATATGATTACTATGTTTTTCTTAATATTATAGTACAATAGTGTTGTATATACTAGCATGCGAATCAGATGGACAGGTATTGCAAGGTGGAAGTTATTTTTAGGCATGTTTGTCAACAAACATTTCATGCACAGAGCATAAGTTTACAAACTGAGATATTACAAATGTTACAAAATCACACAAGAAAAAAAACTTAGAACGATAAAAACCTTATTTTCCTGAAAGTTAGTTCCAACAGACACAACTTGGTTTACAATGCCCACTTGCAGGACAATATTTGAACCTTCCTATATGATTTCATATTTATATAATACAAATTGTGTGGGGTGTCACATTCAAGCAACCATTTCGTTTCAAGAGTGCATGCAATCCAAGCCGTCTAGACTGTTATTCCTTTTTTTGTAAGTAGCAATTAAATCCAGACAAAACACAAACGATGCAGACACTTTGGGTGGTGGAATATGAATGGAAGAGCATTTACCGCAGGGGTCCTGCCATAGAGGGCGTAGAGTGTTAAACGTTTACCATAGTTCCTTCTAGACACGGTAGAATGAGAGTGCAAAGGTTGTGGGGAGACAGGTAAGCTTGTCACTCATAAATATCCACACCAGTAAATTTTGGAGTCATTACTGCCAGGTAAAGGAATCTTACTGACTATAGCGCTGTCTAAACTGCTGTAGAACCGTGGTGAAATCAAAGCTTTAGTGCCAGGTAAGAAGTCTTACTTGCAGGGTTAGTGGTATCACTTATCACATAGCCAAGTCTGTTACATAGCTGTGCAGTCAAGTGTGTACGGTAGGTATTTAAACTTCAGATTCACAACATCCTTTGGTTTGGAACCATGTAAGGTGGTTTACTGCAAGACTGTAATTGGCAGTTGGATGTAACCTTAGATGAGAGATGAGTGTTTCATGAATGACATATGGCAAAAATGCCTCATACTTTGTCTCTGAAATTATTTCAGGCTACAATATAAAGCAACTTTTGTAAACAATTCCCTGTAGTACCCAGTGATAAAATTTCAAAAAAATTGCCAATTAATTTTTTTTTCTGGCAGCAGAGGTGTAAAAAAAAAGAAGGTTGTTCTCAAGCGTTACCATATCTCAATATGTAGTACTACGTTCTGAGATAAACAATGGAGAAAAGCAGGAAATTTTTTGTTCGAGGTGACCAAAATAATAATAAAGAAAAGGACAAAATGTTGTTTGGTTGTAGTTTTAATTATGCATTTCAATTAATATACAAGACTCATTTATCCCAAAGCAGCATAAATAATAACCAAAAACTGATCAACTTTTCAAGATTCAAAATGGATCTGTCTATCTGATTACAAAGGTTACAAGACTACATGCATTCCAATGAATATTCATGCCCATACACTGTTAAATATTCATAGATTGGTCGGGCTCCACACCATATTATCACGGTGAGGCCAAATTGTAAGGATATATCCGATGGAAAGCACATTTTCCATGAACATAAGAACACAGTTCCTTCCCAAGTATGCTTCACAAAGGTGACCATTTATTTAATAGAGTGTGGATAATTTGGAGGGGAGGGGTTCACCAGACTTAAGATAATATACCATTGTAAATATGCAAAATATATTAAGAGCATCCAAAATTATGGAATAGTAGTTGGATCTGTTTGCTTTAAAGCAGCAGGGTGTGTTCCATAATAAAATGTTTATACATCCCATAGTGCACCTCACATCCCCATGTTTTATGTTACTCCAGTAAATATTCCCAACAGCTCAAAAACTGATGAAATCCTCCGTTCAAATTTCTATGTGAGAATTGGGCCATCTTTATATGAATGTTTTTCTAAGCTAAAAGTTTTATAATCGTTTTTGAAAATTAGCACACTTTTCTCGAGTTATTGAACAATTTGTATTATACTATATTTAAAGAAAGTTAACATAGTATATAGTGTAGGCCAACTGCACTTTGCAAAACAGGTGACATTTGGTCCGAGGACCTACTACGTAAAGTGTTGAACAACCAATAAAAATGGTTCCAACAATAGAGAATGGTTACATACATGTTTCTATTTTACACTTCAAACCGTGAATCAGATATTTATCATACAGTGCAACGATTTGGTGGATTTTCCATGTGAAATCTGTGACTTAAGGCTGCCGATAAGACCTACAACAGCAAACTTAAATACAATTGAGCAAACCATCATATTAAAATACTGTGATCACACAGGACGTGTCAGCTTAAGTGTGGCCTTGTGACAGATGAAACTAGACATATAAGGCTAACACAGAAAGACAACCATCATATTTATTCCAAGCAGTTAAATCTTCTATTGACTGCATATCATTCACAAAATTCCGATAAGCCGTTAGTCTGATAATGAGCAAATAACACATAAAGATATATGTCAAATGCTGGCCCCCATATCTGATAAAATCAATCTGGCAGAATGCATTGATCATGTGTGGATAGGTAAGTGAGAGATACTGTCATCTGTTTTACAGCAGGAACATTCATATTACTATGGCCATGACTGAGATGACACAATCCAGGATTTACTACTAGTTTTACATATAAATGAAATTTTCCAAAAAATAGAAAGAACTTCGTTTTCCATCAAATACAAAAACAAGGAAGCAACACAGATCAACATTTTGACTGAATAAAACAACACAAGAATAAGAACCTAGTGTGTGATATATGAGCTACGTATTAAACACTAAGATGACTTGGTGAACTAACAGTGGCTGAACTAACATATCACAGCTTAGCCCAACCAATAACCCATGCTAATTATATTATAAATTGTGTAGGATACCAACTTTTGAAACAGAAAGGAAAATGAAATAAACATTACAATCATACATTCAAATTGAGCAGGAATTTGTAATGGCAACATAAAGAGACCTTTCAATTCCCACAATGACTAACTATCATTTACAAATAAAAGACTACCGGTCCCTGGATAATATCTGATTCTTTTCTTGTTTTGCAAGTTTAATAAAGTAATTCTTTATGGAAATGTGCACTCTTGCTTCCGCATGATAGGTGGTGGTCTGGTGCCAGACAAGAAGAAGCAGAAATAAATCCATATATAATATTAGATCTGCATTTACGGTCAGTACTAGTGTGCTTAACCTGATAACTGACCTCAAATATACCTAGGTTGAAATTGCTCATAGCAATATTATGTTAGGCTACACTGCTAACAGACTGTTTTTTTCTTTTCTTTTTTTTTAGAAGGATATTATGGCATACATGTCCAATAATGAATACTGTGCAAAAACTGTGACTAATATATGTTATCAATATCAAAAAGCATACACTGTGAGATTCATCTTCACCCCTTTCAGACTTATTTGGTGGGATTCCTATCTCGATGGGAGAGGTACCGGAGGCCTATGTTTTATTCAATTATAGTGGTCTAAATCAGACAGTTCAGAGAGTGCAACTGATCACACTTATAACATCCCCTGTCATAAAATTACAAGAACAAAAGAAAGGAAACAGAACAATATAAACACAACAACTTTAAGAAGTAAAAGATATTCTACAGAACTGTTTGCACACATACACAAAGGTGAAATCATAAGAAACACATGAAAAATGGTTAGTTTTTTATCAAAAGTAACAGTAAACTGATTGAGAAACCTCATGTTTTAGATTTACAAGCTACATCAAGCTACCTTACTGTTATCAAGACCACTTTATGTGGATTTTGTTACTGTATAGTCTCCCAAACATGAACCTTTGTACTGTAGCAAATCTTGAAGCGTAATGTGACACCAAATGTTGAATTAAGTTCTGTGAAGTATTTCTACAAATACCACTGAAAAAATCCCTTGTATCTGAACCCTGGGCTATAGCGACAATTATAGAGCAAACAAACATACATTGAATATTTATAGCATTTTCTTTAAGTGGTTATCCCTTGGTGTGACAAAGCCAGGCCCTTGTAAGGTAGCTTTTTTAATTTGTAGAAGATCAGCAGAATCAATGCATGAGATCAGGAAGAACAATATTTTAAACCAAAGGTCCATCAAAGTGTAGAATGAAATTAAGGGTGATGAATATGCTAATTCAACAATAATCCTTGTCATAATGTTCCTTGAGAATCAGCAGAAAGATTGCTAACAATTTTAACTCAAGAAACTTGATTGGAAAATTCTGCTGGATTAGTTACAGTAACAGATGTTCAAAACAATTTTCTCTTTTCTCTTGCATCTGAATGTTAATACTGCTGAAAAATAGACACATATGATCCATTTTACTGCACTTGCCATTGACCCTTTTAAAATGTTGACATGTTAACCTATCATGAGTAAATGAATATTTTGCAATACAAATTTGTGGAAACCTGTGTTAACTGCAGAGTTTTCCTCCAATTATCATGAATAAATTATAAATAATGTTAAAAAGAAATAACGAAAAAACAAAGAGAGAGGATGGTGCACAGAACATCACAAACAATGGAACAAGTTGTAATTGATCCACTCGCATTTAAATGTTAGGAAACACTGTTGATTAGAATTATACTAATTTTGCAATAATAAACAAAACATTAGTTGTCCCCAAACAGAAAAAGATCCCATATGCAGTCAGGTTGCACCCTTGTTTTCCCTATATTTTTTAACAGATAATGTCCAGAGGGCTCGGTTAAAATGACTTCAATCGTTTCCTACTGTGGTTACATCCGATCGAGTTCATCCTTCATCGATCTGTCGCCGAGGGCAGATGTCCCGACCGCCTTTCCGAACCTTGTTTCGTCCTTCCATGGTATCCATGGTATCAGATGTAGTCTGGATTAACTGCTAATCCTTTTTTTTTGGATATTAAAGTCACTTTGGTTCCTGAATAACTGCTACCGTTATCTATTATACTAGGGGTGGACAAATTGACAGACATCGTACTCTCTGTGTAGTCCCCGTCCCCGCTGACCGTGTTGCTGAAGGTGTTAGTAGAGGGCGCTCCTCCTGAATCGGTCGTTCCTTTGCTGTCTTCGCTGTAGACGCTGTTTGGTCGCGACTCTGTCCTGTGATCCGCATCATCTTCCGAGCTCAGGGGATTGACGTTGTACTTTGCCCTTTGGAAGAAAACAAACAACATTTTGAATGGTTATTAAAATTATGGAAAGTCAAATATTCAGCAAAAAACTGACAGGGGAATAGTTATACACAAAATTTGAAAAGATCATTCACAGTCCAAGTTTAACATTTCAAGACACAGCAAAAATCGAAGAATAAAAAAATTCACAAACTCAACAAGAAAACAAGCCCTTTACTCCATCTAGCCTAACTTTGTGGCTGATATTGGCTAAACATCTCATTGCTGAAGTCACAGGCTAGAATTGTTACAAAGCAAAGGCAGTTTGCTCTGATTAGGAATAAGACCAAAACCATACAATCCACTCGGCCAGATATGGTACAGCAATTTTGGTTTTAAGAATATAATTATAATGAAAGGAATCCGTTGTGATATTGAGCAAGGATTTCATGATGAAAAGGTGTCTCTGGATAAACTATGCAGTTGGGAAATTTTGGGTGAATAAAGGATTCACAAACATGCAGGAATGGTTGATAACAGCAATTTACCTTCTACGAGGAAAATTTAAGATATCTCACTTTTTCCTTACGAATATCTGCCAACGACACAAACCTTACAAATATATAACACTTTGTTTTATTGCCAGTGGTATCTTGACTAGTTGTTCACGATTTATGATTTTCTTGGTTGTCAAAGATAAGATTAGATAGATTGTACAGGGTCTACCAGGGGATGGGGGGGGGGGAGGTGTGTAGGTGGGTCATGTATAGAGTTTCCATAATAACTATTCATTCACAGGGCAATGTTTTTAATGGTAATCTGGTAGCTCGAGACTACCAAACTCTTGTTTGGACGACCAAACATGTAGCGATGGAGGGTGTAACTAAATGGGGCCTATGCCCCCAAAATAGGTAAAATGATAAAGAGCTATATCACCCCTAAAGCTAAATGGACTGTCAGCTAAAAACAGCTTTATGTTCACTTGGTGTAAAATTACCAAAAACACTGAATTTTTAGCTTACTGGAAATGATGAAATATGATATCCATGATAAAATGCATGATTTTTCTAATAGATTTAAAAACTACATAGAAAAAATAAATAAAATAAGAACTGACAAATAAACACATCCACACAAAAGCATTTCCTCTGCATTTGATAGACTTGTTTGTTCTTCAATGTCATTTGCGACAATGTTAGTAAGCTGTCCATATAATAATCAACAAAAGACACATAATCTCGAAAATTATTGTCAAATTGTGACTGTTAAATTGTGATCCAACCTATTGGAGCTGTTCTCATTTACCATTTCAGAAACAAAGCAATAAAACTATTTAAGTACTA
Organism: Apostichopus parvimensis; assembly: GCA_000934455.1. NCBI lineage: Eukaryota > Metazoa > Echinodermata > Holothuroidea > Aspidochirotida > Stichopodidae > Apostichopus > Apostichopus parvimensis. The sequence continues at coordinate 72,948 of KN887709.1, read as the reverse complement.
AAAACAACCCTGCAGTCCACAGCTGATCAACTGCAAATGATTTAACCATCTAACAAACATACCTTCATGAAAGTAAACATCAACAGTGTTTGTTTTCAAAACTTCAAAGAAATTTAGTCTCAATAAAATACAGGAGAATTCAATGCCTTTATACCAAAATTTTTTACCGCCTTCCACTTAGCGAAATTTAGAGGCCAAATTGAAAAGTTTATTAAAAAATACCGTGAAGACAAAATTTCCTCGGCATCTTGAGCACTTTATCTGAATGATTTGAGCCGCAAACACAACCTCCCCTCGATGAAATTGTCGACAATATTGAGAGCTTTCATTGTTAGAAGATCCACAAACAACCTTACAAATTTGATCGCTCCATTTAATGACGGTTCATTCCACAAATGGCGTAAAGTGATGAAATGCCTCTTAATGCAGAAAATTGTTTTTTTGGATGAGTCAGGTTAGAGCAAACTCCAATCAAAGTTGTCAGAAGTCTAACCTGGAACTAAAATTAGTTTTTCTTAAGGCTATTTAATTGGTAAAAGGGCCTTGGTGGAAAGGTGATGTACTGTACTTCACGGTCTCTGAAGAAAACTCCTTTGAAGTGAACTCCGGTACTATTCATAAAATAAATGTCTTCCTTACTATAATTGGAAGAAAGGAAAATAAGCCGAGCTAAACAATCATATTGTCTAATAAACGGATCATGTGATACAGTTGTTTATGGTATTAGTGACTGCTCCCTACAGCTAAAATATGTAGTATATTTACGTCTCTTTGGGAGATGTTTGGTTTTTTTCACTGTCAGCCATATTGAAGTTTTGTATCCCATACAAGTTGCCACAAAACTTTAAGATGGAAGCACTTCCATGACAAAAACCAATTTTTTTAAACATTATTTGGGAACTAACAGATCAGAAAAACTTTTAAAATGGACATTGTCCGTTTGTCGATTGAGTCAAATTATCCTACCGCAAGCAGGCACTAGAATAGTGACACAACCATGCTTCATTGTCTTGCCTATTGGGCATAAAGTGCATTTGTTGCCTCCGATTTTATGGATGGATGAAAAAAACATTACTCCGATACTATTATGATTTCGCAGGCCGATTCCTCATTGTCAGTCTTATTGTACATTGCCCACTAGTTGTATTAAAATGGGGACACAGCCATCATCATCTTCAGCTAATAGGACATATCTTTGTGAGGTACATTAACCTCCCAAACAACTTTCTTTTTCTACTTTTGCAAATGTTTGTCTCTAAAACTGATGTCATTTTTTTATCTTATGGTAATGCAATGTGCTGATATGTACTAAGGGTATTTAAAGTACTCATTTGGCTACGGAGTTCCATTCTGTCTCACTGCGACTTTGTTTCCGTGATTAATCTACGGGCATGGGCAGAATTTGAAAATATACCGAAATTAAGAATGAAAACGAATGCGTGGATGCTTCACGTAACAATTTTTCACTCGTCTTCGTTTCATACTTGACATGTCCTAGATAAAATCTGAAATGAGATAGTTCCAGAATCGAGGTCATTTATCGGATGAACGCCTCCAAAACTTTGTCCTGACAATCTTTGCACTTTAAATACAACTTGGCGCTTGCTTTTACTCTATTTGGCACGTACTGTACCAGCAGAAAAGCTGGAATTGGTAAAACTTGTAGCTCAAAATAAGTTGAATGTATAAATGGCAAACTTCAGTTAATTGTAAATATACTTGCGACCGGATAACTTTCGACCGATCACAATATGCCGATAAAAGTCACTTTACGTCATAGCTACCTGTAAATAATACTAGCTGTGCGATGCGAGCAGTCGAGACGGAAAACTTTCAAAAATAATTTTTACGAGCATTTCCAACTCAGTTCAACATTTGACACTTTCCAGCCCTGCTTTGCATGACTAATTAGCACGTACAGGTTCTCGTTAGAATTAAATCAAGAGACTCGATACCATTTTAACCTACATTTTTGCTTTTCTTTCTTTCTTTGGTATGGGTTTTTGTCTTTTATTAATGAAGCACTGTCTTAAGTATTTCGCTGGTTTGGCTCATTAACATGCATGAACACAGAACATTCAGCTGTCGCGGTATCAGATTATGCTTTTTAATTAGTATTAATCTCTGGAGAAGATGATAAGACAAAAAGTTGCAGAAATTCTAGATTCATACCCATGAGAATTGTTTTCTTGAAGTTGAATGAGACAAATAAAACGTCATCTAAGCTTGGAAGATGTCTAATGTCCAAAATGTTATGACTAACCTCTATAAACTGGCGCTGCCATTGCCTATCCATAGTACATGACACACAACGTACCATAGGCTTTATCTGTGAGAGGTCAATATTCACTACACAGTGTGTCACTAGACCTTCATATACTACATACAATGTACATATATTGCTTACGTACAGTAGTGCACTTCAACTTACAGTAACATGACTGGAAGTGCTAATAACACCTAATTTGCATATTTTAGTGATACAGCACAAAATCTAAATAGGTGGTCAGTGGGACAAATCAACCCCATTAAAGATTTCAAAAAACCTCTTGAAAGAAATATTGGCCCACAATATTGCACTGATTGTGTAAGCAGGCCTGTATGAATGCTTGAGCACCCTACCGGCCTATGTATACTGTATATACCTCGCATATATATGCTCGGTGTAGGTACAGTGAGAGATTTAGTTCCCTCTGGCATTTTTATTTTAAACCGATAATTCTCTCTGGCCGGCTTACAAAATTACCAATGTAATTAAAAACAGGATACAAATGTGCCAAGAATAAGGGAAGTGCTCCGAAAAGTTTTCTGACAATTGTTTGGAAGTTGTTTCCCGCTGTCCGTGAATATTTTAATAATTAAAACAAGGTGAACGAAAAGACAACGTTATAGTTGTGAATGTACTGTAATCTGAATTAACTTTGAGCCTGGTGCAGTATTTAATATCACAACTGTCTAACCTTCCAATCATTGGAATTACTGTACAACTAAACTAATAAAATAAACCATAATGTACCATAAAATAACTTGTTTACGTAACAAACAATCTTTGTTCCGCCTCAAAATTATGCCACACGTAACAAAGATGAAGAAGTTCCCCTTATCATCTGGACGATATTAGATGTCCAATTTTCTCCTCACCTGAGCAGCAATAATTGCACCCAAGTAAAACAAATAATAATAACACACCGATCAGGATAAAGATTGGAAGCTCGGAATTACGGAACAACTCTTTACACCCCCCATACCGGTATTTATCCTCCATTTCAATTATCCTAGTATGTGACATCTGATAAAACTTTTATAGCATCACGCCGCGAGACCTCAATCTCTTCACACTTTTTTCCCCGAAATATCAATTCCTGCTGCAAATTGAAACAAATGGAGCTGTCTCATCCAATCCTCGTCTCTCTCTTTTCCTCCATATTTTTCATCGTGGGATGGACCGATGAAACGACCGCAAAATGATTTCGAAACTAGGACAAGCGATCGGCTTAGAGAGAAATATCCTGTTCACCTGCCTGCCCTGATAAAAGCTACTCATATTGAGTTCCCGGTTCCTATTAAAGTTACCCTCCGTGAAAGCCTGCCATGCCCCATTTCTATTACATTACATTACATGATCATGAAAATTACTTTAGGTTTTTGCAACATACCAGGTTACAGTATGTGTTAATACCAATTACTTACTACACATGTTAGCCGACACAGTAACATGCAGGCTTGGGATGAATGTGAATAGATGGAGAATTATCTTCTTTTTTTGTGTGTGTGTGTGTGCTTTGCCTGCTTCAATTTTATTTGGTATTACAAACTAAACTGATATAGAAATGCTGTCATAAACAATGTTGGGGCACTGAGCTTCCCACACACTTACTCTAAGTAATAAATTTATTAGTGCTCAACAAAAAAACAAAAAAATTTCCTTTTTGTGACAATTTTTCTAAATGTATTTCGGGGGAAAAAACTGCCACATTTCTGTGAATTATGCTGAAATTTTCAAAGGTCGAATTTCTAAACTATACAGCTTATACTCAAATTAGGGCACCAAATCCTGTATTTTCACTCTTTTTAATCATGCCTATAAATTCCTAGCAAACTGTACATTTTTTTGGTAAATTAAATTTAAACATGGTCTGTGTATATTATCTGCAATTAACCTTTCCTGATGGAAACGAAACTTAATTTATTCCAAACTTTTTCGCCTTAATAACCACAACATTAATCCACTAATTGCGGCGGTTAAGACATTTTATTATTTAATCTCCAACGAAGTGATCACTCCAGCTGCCAAATTAAAAAGTTTTAAACACCATAATTGCTGTTCCTTGATCTAGACTTGTATGAGAACCATCTAATAACTGGTGAATATGTAATATTTCAAGAGCCTTCATAATCCTCTTACCCGTAGGGAAAAAGGATAAATCCCCCAAAACCAAAACTTAGACATCTTAACTCAGTGAATGTTACAATGATCTATTATGACGGATAATCATTCAGATGCATCTCCCACCCTGGAGCAATAATAACTGCTCGAGGTCTAAAATCACAATTTTATAGATAATGAATAAAAAATAGATCGGTGCTCGACAAAAAGTGACACAGAAGAAAATAAAATCCAGTCAAATCACACATCATATATACAACTTGATGAATTTCTTCAAAGTTCCATGTGCAGTTTGAATACTGTATTGATATCTGGTTAAAATGCACGACAAGTTTTGTTGTGTGATACTGTAGATGTGAAGTGATCTTGTGTTGGCACATTATAAAGCATGGACGTTATACTGTTCAACAGGCCATTTAGGGACAACTCTTTGAGTGAGAATCATAGCCATTTATGGATGTACACCTGCTTCTTAGGGAGAATCATGAAAATCTGGCAACAAATATTTGAAAAACAGAAAGATCCTGGTTGATTCTGGTAAACATTTTTCAATCCGACAGACCATTTAATATGTCCGGCCAATACCTACTGTATATATGTTTATACATTTCGTTAGTTTTTCAAAAGTTTAAGGTGTTCCCTTCCAAACAATCAAAGGCTAAATAAATCTTCAATTTAATAAGACTGCACTGACAACTCAGTTTCACAAACCATCCCTAGTTCAACTCAATTTCGAGTAGCAAGTTTACAGTGCATACTAGAAAATCCTCCCCCGTAATGAAGGATTTTTCCCCTGACCTTGGCTTGTATGGTCTATAAACAACGGGTATATTAAAAAAAATGGATATATTATTAAAACAACGGATATATAACATTATCACAACATAGGGTGGGAATAGAGTCTGAACCTTAACGCCAACATCAATTCTGTGTAAGAGGATTATAAAGTTCAAACAATCTTCAGCCTGGGGTGAAATGATGGATGTTCTAATACCGATCAAACAGGTATGTAATTAATCCTAACTCAAGGACAATCCAGATTAATTTCACTCAAAAGTTTTGAACTTTTTTAGAGTGCGTAATATTGACAGTGTAGCTTAAAGTGCTGGATATTATCACCGTCTAATCTGAGTAAATATTCCCCCCCCCCCCCCAAGCCTTTGCAACATGAATACACATGTCGTACTTGATACGACAGTTAAACATGTACGTATCAAAGCCAACTTAATCAAGAATGTTGTCGGTATCTCATCTCTGATGCCCCTTGGCGATATATAAATTCTCTGTAAGGTAACCCTTTCACTTATTCAACATGGAGATCACCTAATCACCATTAAAAAATCCTTTCCTAAATGGGTCTAGGCCCCCCCCCACTTCAAGTATACTTATGTATAAAGAACAAAACAAACAAATCTGACAATGACCGATTGATTAAAAAAAAAGCAGCAACCACTCCCTTCCCAAACAATTGAAACCGCTCCGTCTCTACGATCCACAGTACTTAGAAAATTCCTCTCCTCTAGAAATCCATCCCTAATTGGCTCTTCGAATCTGACCTCGGGTATATTTATGGCTATCTATACAATGTAATTATATAAGACTTCATTTACCAGCAATTCCTTGACTGAACATAGACAACTTAAGTGTCTATTCTATAAAAACAATCCCCCCCGTAGGACTTCTCGCGAGGTCGACCAGGGGTTAAACTCCTTTTGATTTGAATCACCATGATTCATTGACTTCAAATTGTGAAACATTTTCTGGTATTTAACCTCTCCTACACAAAAGCCCCTAGCCCTTCCTTCACCCGACGATAATACCACCGATAAACAAGGATGTTTAAATAATTTAGAGAAACAGCAGAGCATGGCGCAGGGACTTATCCTAATCCTCCTCCAACTTTGGGTCATGTTTGGATATAGTAGCAAGTGTGATTACTTCTCAAACCTTTTTCTAATCACACTTGCTTTTTGGTTTCCCAAAAAGGAAATCCATGGAGTCACTCTTACCGGGGGGACCACGGATTGCAAAGTCGGCAATAACTATAACGCGGATCACAAAGTCGGTAATAACTATTATACATGTGTAAAAGTAAGTTTGCCTGACGTTTCGATCCTAGCAGGATCTTCTTCAAAGGCTAAATGACAAGTAACAGTAACAGAAGGGACAAAAACACGTACAAAATACAGACATGTTAATGAGCATGGTTAGGTTCGTTCAACATGGCAGCATACAGAAGCGCCGTACTCAAAGCCGAAGCTAAAGTGAATCAATGAGGTCACACATTCGGAGTCTATGCATGCTAAGTTCTTCAATACCGCCCTCATTACCTTTTGGAGGAAACATTTCCCGCAGTAGTTTTGATTCTTCTAGTTAAGGGATTACTGCCTTTATTAAAGCACCAGCGCTTCTTCCTGAGTCCTGCTTTATTTCCTATAGTCTGGTATATACATACTGTGTACTTACTGTATATACATACAGTATATTAAGGAGTGTTAGCTCAGTGGTTAACGCTGGTGCCTTTCAATCATAAGGTCCCCGGTTCGAGTCACTCCAGGGTTCGGTTTCTTCCGGAAGAAACCTATTTCTTCCGGGGACGTGGAAGAAACTGGAAGAAACCTGTTTCTTCCAGGTTTCTTCCAGTTTCTTCTGGAAGAAACTGGAAGAAACCGGAAGAAACTGAAAATTGGCATATATGCAGCACAACCCACATACATGATAAAGAGAGAAATAGTTTTCCACCATCTGACTGAAATGCATACCATTGAAACCATCAAAATATGCTACTTTGAATTTGATTATAAATTTGGGTTGTTTTTCTACACCAAAAGATGTTTGCTTATACATCACAATATTGAAGGAATACTTATCATCTCGCGATCCCCCCATCAACCAGAAATGCATAAATGGCCATACTGTATGAATGATTAACCTGGATTGGCCCATGCACGGAGGATTTCATACAAAAATACTAGTTTCCAGTGAACACTTGCCCCTCCACTCAGAAATTAGCTTTTAACTAAGGACTGGGCTATATACCAAGAACTGGGCTATAAGCAGGACCATTCTGGTCTCCCAAATATTGCTTGCCCATAGTTGTTCCCTGAATTGTCCGATGCTAGTAGCCAAGTACTATATTGTGTACAGTATATGCTGGAAGCAGGTCATGTGCTCCAAACCTAGATATAGACTACCTAGATGACACTATAGTGCTTCTTGTCCATTTGTTAAATAGTTAGAAATCATTGCAGGTTGCTATGAAACTTTATCAACAGTTTTTCCCCCAAAAATGAGTTTCTTCCATTTTGTCCAGAAGAAACTGGAAGAAACCTATTTCTTCCGAGTGGAAAAAACCGCGGTTTTATCCGCGGTTTTTTCCACCCCCGGAAGAAACCTGCGAACCCTGAGTCACTCCAAGATTAATGTATGTCGTCCAGTTACAGAGTTGTTGACAATTGACAATTCATAATCATGGACGTTAAATATGAATGTAAGAGACTGACTTCGTTCGGCTTGCTGCTTTTTGATAAGCCAATGAGGCTTCTTCGCAAGTTCCTGCTTGCAGGAGTATCTAAAATACATACATATACAAACATACACACACATATTGTATACGCACACAGTAATTATACTGTCTGTATGTTCCAGTGGAAAACACAAATACTGATCACAGCTCAAAAGACTAAGTACGTACATTTTGTTTTTCATCATTTCACTTTTTATGGTCTCTCTCACAAGAGAGAATATGTAGCATTTCACTGACAGAGAGTGGTGACATATCAAGTAAGATTCTTTCAGGAATTTCATGCCCAGTAATCTTTGCATTTGATAAGGACCTTACCAGATGTAACGACCATATTTAACAGATGACAAAGACATTTGGGAAGACTCTTTGGAGAGAACACATCGTGGCATATTTGAAACTTGATAAAAAAAAACTTGTATCATTATACAAAATATCATTTCAGATCATAAGTGAAGTATGTCGAGGGAGTTTGTTTTATCTTTTAATCAAGATGTGGCTCACCGGGTTTTCTTCCGATATGTCAGAAGTATTCTTTGAAATTGACAGACTTTTGATGGATCTCTGGTCGTAGCGCACGTACCAGACAATGAAGTCTGTTCCCTTTTATGACGAAAATCAAGACAGCATCATTCTCCATTTTAATATCGTAGAACTGTTTTGAAAGTTCGCACTTGTACCGTGGTACACGCATCAGACCGCAGTATGTGTCTCACTACATAGTTGAGATGCTGTTTCGCGACCTGCTCGACTGAAATGCGAAATGACTCAAACCAGAGGGTTGTAACAAGTTGAAGATAATGGAACAGTGTCTGTATGTGTGTGTGTGCGTTTGTTTTGTATTCTGACCGAGGACTTGAACAAAAGAATTCCAGGTCCTCGGTTGTGATTTCTAAAGAATCACCACGTCCTCGGAAGAATTCTATTGTATGGGGTATTGTTAAGGTTAGGGTACGTGGATTTGAACAATGGAAAATACAATGGGGTCCTCGGTCTGAATGTAAAACACACCTGCCTGTGTGTGTGTTTTTTTCGGACAAGGACTGATCAAGGTTTTGCCAGTCTCAACTCACATCAGAATCAGTTGGGGGAATCAAAACAAGTTATCTTTCACTGATTGGCTGTTGTTAGCATGTACCAGTTCACAAGTATCCAGTTTCCAAACATGTACAACCAATAACAGGGAAAAAACCTTGCATGGGACCTTACTGTAACAAGCACCGGGATGTTTACAGGAAACATTCTTTCTCTGCATACGACATTATATAGTGAGCAGGCCCGGTTGTCTAGGTTACGACGGTCGTGTCGATGTCGGGTTTCAGTTGGGGCACTGTGCCGCTCCCTGTTTTAAATGTTCAAATAAATATCTTTAGAGCTAACCATGTCCACAATGCATTCCATTCCCAGTAATTACTTTTCTTCCTACAAAAATATGCGATAGTCGAACATTAAAAGGTGTCACAGTCTGTATGGCAATTTTCAACTTTATACAGCAGACGAAGTTATGAATCACTCTACCTTGGTTAAGTTTATAAGTCAAAAACCAAAATAACTAACCTGACCTATATAGTTCACGTCAAGCTGACATTCAGGAAGAAATGGTACCGGCCTCAAATGTTTGTTACAAACTTAAAGCTATCAGGAGACACTATGGGGATTTGCACATTTTCACAATTTCCGAGACAAGGATGATTTAAACTTCGCATCGATAAACCCGCAGCGAATGTCATATTTATCTGATCTTTATTGTAGATTTCACTTCAAAAATGTTATGTGGGAGGTGAATTATTTACTGTTTAAAACAGTGTGGCACTCACTTTTCTAAAGAGCAGAGTTGGAAAGCCACATGTGAATACATGAAATAAAATAAACAAAATTTCCCCCAACGAAACAATGAAAAACAAGAAAATTTACATGTGGGTTTGCTGTACACTGTATAATTGAGAACTGCAAGCGTCTCTCTTACCGTAAAGTTGACCTGTATGTATGTAATTATGGACAACCAGCCTGATGAAACTGTTAATTTTGGTCTGAGCTTTGTCTGGCATACTCTGTAGAAGCTCTCTGAACAGACACATGGTAAAATTGGGTAACTATGAGAGTTTCCTATCGTTAGAGCCCCAGTTTTAATCCCGTATGGAGACTGAAGGTTGGGTATTGTCGAATGAGGTGGACGGCACAGTTTGGACTCAAAAAATGACCAAATGTGTTTGGCACCAATTTACAGAGAGGGCAGTATAACATGACTTACAACTGTGAAAGATCATGATTTTGCCACATCAACATCGATACGATCGCCAAACTAACTCTAGAGGTTAATCTACGCCAAGATGTGCCAGTACCCATGGCTTAATGGAAACCTAGGTGGCATGACCACAACACAGACTATCTAATGATGTCCAGTCACATATTTAAATATGGTTCTGGATCTGGACAAAGGGAATATTTAGTGTGCCAGTCAACAACAAACAGTAAGCTAATTGAGTAGGTAGTCCCAACTGATGCCGTAGGTAATTCTACTGTAGCCGGGAGGAGGGGGGAAGGGGGGACAGCTAGGAGGGCTGAGGCACATATGTGCCCACAGAATCTAACATTTCAACATGGAAACATCTGCCTTGATTTTTAAACAAAACTAAAAGATTTCTAAAACTAAAACTAATGCAAAGGACAATGTACTTAGCCTGATAAAAATTTGTTTCGTGATCATCAAATACAAACCCTGTAAGTTCATGTGTGAGTTTCAAAAAGAAAAGAAACATGCAAAATAATAATTTATTCTTCTTTTCCCTTTTTTTTTACGAGTATACAGTCCATCAACCTAGAAAAATTTCAAAGAATTTCAAAAAACTTTTGAAGACATGACAGACGACACAACTGAAATGAGTTTAAATTATAAATGAAAGTTAAAAGAATACGCCCCAGCAAATTGCTGCAGCAATAACTGTTTCCAAGGAACAAAAATTACAGAATGCAAAGTAAATTTAACCTTTCTCGAGTACCAGGGAGGTTTTTCTCACCTTTTCTTGTAGCCGACCTACTTTGCGATAATGTACAGTAGTTTCCCCCCCAAAAAACATATCTCAAATTTAGCAGTAAGTACTTATAAACATTGAATGAGATATTTTCCTGCATAAACCCCCACGTTTACTGTACTCGCTACTAATTGCTTTAATGCCATCACTTTAATGCTCTTTAGAAATGCAATATTAGATTTAAAATGCATCAAATGTATTATTTTCATATCCATTACCATTTCCTGTCAATGGGCCATAAAGAGAGAGAAAAAGAGAGAAAAAAAAAACGTTCTCATGAAAAATTGACCAATAACGATGTATGAACTGGCTTGTTTGATTTTACAGCCTACAGATCACAACGCATCAGATCTTTCCGAAATCAAACAGGGTATTAAAAAAAGTCACGACAGAGAGATGGAGAGCATAATAAGATGCATGGAAATATGTCTGCCACTTTTTTGGCAGTTCAAATAGACTCAAGAGCCTCTGTAAAACTTGTGTTTGAAGAAATATTGAACAGAACAACTGCAGAAATGCTGCAGAAGATAAGCTTCTGTATGAGAAATTTGTTTTGATTGGCAATATTTCTGAGCAGTTTTATCCATGTTGCTTGTGCGAGAAATGGGAGACGTATGCGGGTTAAGGGTGTCATTTCATTTCTTGCCTTATGCTCCTTCTTATTAGCAGACATAGTTTAATCCAATCTTAGAAAGTTTGAAAAGAAAAAGACAAAGATAAATGTATTTATTTTGCATTTAAATGAAGAAAAAGTGAAATAAAGTCATAAAGTCAAAAGGCTATAATTACCACTAACTTATGTTCTTGAATACTTAAAATGTAGAGTTGCCATTGTAATATATTTAAACTGGAATGTAAAACTAGTATTGAGGTTTGATGTATAACTTCATCGTAACAATGTATGAGCCAATGATATCCTTGTAAGATATCATAAAAAAAGTTGTGTTTATATGAGTTCTGCAGATACGCTTGTCCCTTTTATGAATTTTACCGGCACTAAAATCAATACATTTATGGAAGTAGGAGACTTGTCAATGTTACATTTCCCTAGGTATGGTGGTCGCAACGTATTCACGTTTGAGCTAGTTAAGTTGACTTTGCCCTTAACTACAGTAACAGCAAGGGGTTTGTCCAACTCAGATTGTGTAACCCACATGTTTCCATTCTTGAGAATAGGTAGGTAAAAGGTTTCATTGTTTCATCCTATTGACTTCAGATGACTCTTTACCTCACATCAAGACTGATCCTTTCAATTAGGAAAAGTTTTGTTCAACTTTTGTGGGACCGTTACACTAAATTTGACACAAAGTCCATAGAAACTACATCAACCCTTACTGTTATTTTGTTTATGTTCAAAAGTGTAATCATGGACCAATCACATCATGCTTGATACTCTCAAGTATGAAAAAGTTCTGTTCAACTTTAGTGGGACCGTTCCATTAAATTTGACACGGGGGTGGTCAACTTATGAGCTATCCAGGAGTGCATCATAACTGAAATTTTTATACAGATTTGGTTCACCACCATTGAAATGTTACATCCACAACATTCCAGCAAATTTGGAGAAAAGCTCTAGGAGTAGCATTTTCTACGGTTTCAGAAAATAACCTCTCATAACCTCAAAACGACCTTCAAATTTAGTAAATATGATCGCATGTATGGAAATTTAACTCACGCAAACCTGACACGAAATTTGAGCCGAATCGAAAGAGAAAAAAGACGAAATGACAGTCATTCCAAGAGAGTGGCAAAAAGTAACAGAATTTCGGCAAAATCGCACGATAGCAATACCCCAGGTGAAAGCTTTCAGCAAAGCTAAAAACACCATGGCTCTATACATCTAAAAATATAGTGGGAAGATACATACGGTAGGCCTGGCAAAGGGTTGAAGAATTAACTACAAAGTTTGTATAAACCCTTGGGAAATTGTTACAGCCTTTGATGGGTACAAATTTGTATTTTCAATTTTGACACACCTGCAACTTTTTAATCCCAATAGAGGAATAAATATTTTGGTCACATTTAATTTACTTTTTTCTTCCCTTTCATCTCCACATATCAGACATTGGACATGGATGGAGTAGGACTAGAAGAAGATCTACTGAGAAATGATTAACATCGGAACAGAATGACTAACTAATACCGTGGGTGGATGAGAACTTTCTTGGAATAAATCCAACTAAGCAAAGTTCATGATTGAACCCCATCCCCCCCCCCCAAAAAAAAAAAAAAATTGACAACTGTGTGGACACTTATATATTAACAGAAAATACATAATTAAAACACTTTATAAGATGGCGACATTAGCCAGGAATCTTCTGAGGTAGAATGAACGACGACGAAACCAAACGTTCGTATCGCGGCCTTTGCCAGAGGCGAGGCGGATTAATCACGGAAAGACAAACTCGGAGAGATGGATTTCTGTCCTGGGGGAGACGACATGGCAGAAATGACGGTACGACTCTTGCCCCATCAAACGGCGATAAGACATGCCAGCAGTGATCGCCGCCTCTCCATGCAAATAGAAAGGTAAAACCGAAACCATCACGGAGCTGGTGTTTACTAATTGAGTAGAACGATTATGATTTAAACCAAATCCAGAGAGAGTGGGAGGGAGGGAGAGAGGGAGAGAGTTATTGGTGGAGGGGAGAGAGATCTTTGTCAGGTGTGGAAACCACTTGAGCTTTCACTTCAACCGGGCGGTTTGTTATTAACGAGAGGCGAGAGCGATGGAGGACGAAGAATCATTGACTGATCATCCCAGAATTGAAAAGCTGTAACTCACAAGGTTGATGAGTGATGGATTGAAGAAGATGAATGAGTGTAATCTAGTGTATGTATATACATAGAGAGATGTGTGAGAAGGGTTAATACACAATTTGGGTGAGAGATGAGAATAGCCTGTGAAAATTGATTTAAACCGAATTCAGTCGAGAGCAATAATCCTAACCGAAGTTTGAGGATCATATCGGCGGCGCTGATTCTTGCTGATTTTATTTTGATACTCTTACAGTTTTAATCACTGTTGACCTGATTAGCTCTATATGTATAGGAGTCCCTTCCTGGATAATGAAGAAATAAAACTAGAGATTTTGGGGGACTGGGAGGGTAACCTTTGGTATAATGCCTAAATGTCATCTCAAAATAACTGATGGATGGGTGATTATGCAGTCAACAGGAATGATGATAACTACAAGAATCAACATGAAAAACAATATCAAAGCAATGTGGGATGAATATTAGACAAAAGAAATATTTGTGAAAAAATGTTATTGGGGGGAGGGGGAGATTGCAAGGTGGGTGGTGGGTGGGTGGGTGGGGTGAAATTTTATATACAATGACATGTTTATCAATCTTTCCAATGAAATCACTACTGTGAGCAAACAGTTGTGGCACCTGGAGAAATCATTTGCACATTTATATTGCATAACTTTGGTTATAAAAATTAAAATAAAATTGTAAGGGAGATAATTGGCAAAAAAAGAAAAGAAAAAAGGTTAGAACAGAATTAATGTCTAAAACCAAACTCATTTAACAACGGGACATGAAAACCACCTAAATACACTGAAAAACTTGGATGAACACTGTCTTTCCCAAAAGGAGATCCACTTTAGATGAATATTTTGATATCAGAATAATATTCAAGGTAATTGCTAACTTCTTGGCTTAATTGCTAACTTTGCGCCACATATAAAAAGTCTTGTATCAATTGTCAATCTGTGTACAGTATGTTACATACAGTTTGTACTGTACAAGTGTACATACAAATTTCAACCATCTATTTCAGCGAAACGTCTCCCAGGCGAGCTCAAACTGGACGATGAAATAGACAATCCATATATTACGATAATATTAAAAAAAACAAAAATGCCATACGGTGAAAATGATGATCAGCTTCCATCTTCAATCGTGCAAAATTTAAAACGAAGGAAGGAAAATATCCCGACACTGTCAACGATTGGAACCTTCGTGGAACACTTTAAGGCTGCCCTCATATCTTCTTTAAGTCTCTTTGAGATCAAAACATCAACTTTAGATCCTACATAGTGATCTAAAAGGCATACATATACAATGGGTTAAAGGGAACGAGGCGACTGAAGAAAGTGTTGAAAATGGTATGTACTGTACTGTACATGTTTGAAACCTTTGTGATGTCATGAATAGTGAAACTACCCCACCGTAGGGCCAATAGCCTGTAAATATTATAAACTGAATAATAATACAGTAGTTTTGAAGGAACTTGGAGGGGATGGAAAATTTAAGGTTATACAGAATTTTTTTAAAGCAAGTGGAAACTTGTTGTTGAATAGTTCCCAAAGTTACAAATTTACATAGGACAATACTCTATTTAGTAGCCTCCCACTATATGGTTAATCTGACCCCCCCTCCCCATCCCCTCCCATTCATCTAAGGCTGTCAAACAATACATTCTGGTAGTATAAATGTCCACAGTTGTCCAAACACAGCAATTTAAGATGTTTGAATATATTGAAATACTTTCAACAGGTATTTCTACAAACCTATAGTCATTATTTTGTCACCTCCCAAAGTGGTCAAAAGTTGTTCACACAAAATGGAGCCCCGAGGCGGTTACAATTTACCAATCTTCATGAAATACCAAAAATGGTCACATTTACAGTTTTTACAAATTTAAGGTTCCCAATTATTGCCCGAAGTGGAAAATGAGTAATATGACCGGTGATCCTGAAGAAATTTCAAGGTTAATTCCGGACAGGAATCTTTCTTTTATTTTTGTTTTTAACTTCAAGGTTTGTTTTCTCAGGTTCGGCCTCTAAATGTTCACTAAGCCCTGATCTTTCGGCCTCGTCCTCTACGGTAAATTAATTTTTTGACTTTTTGAAAATGTAAAATGCCAATACTTGAAAGAAAATAATTTATTAGATCAATTGTTTCTGTTTAAATGATTGCCTAGATACAGAAAATAAAATTTAATGCAAAATTTTTTACTGATCTTTAGAAAATGATAATAACTCAAAAATATGTTCTATTAATCGTATAAACGACAGAGAACTCTTGGATCGATGATATTAAAACCATTGATCCGTGAGATAACTTTCTCAAAACTTAAAAGTGGTATAGAATCACAACCTTGACTGAGAGCTAGCAAATGTTTTAGAAGAAAATTAATTAATAAATTTTATAAAAAATTAAAATTAATCAAAATGATTAATTAAACAACTATTAAATTAAAAATAAATTAATAGTCATTCTCCTTTACATAAATGACTTTGCACAGCTGTAATTGTGCCCAAATCTTGGAGTTAGGAGAAATATGCTTTGATGGTAAAGCAGTTTGACATTTATCCCTTGCCAAGTCTGTGATTCAGCTGTGATCTCAATTTGAAGTTAAGGAAACCCCCCAGAACCTTGTATTTACCGACAAGTGGGTAAAGCCGGTGAACCAAGGGTAGAGGGCCTGCAGAAGAAAATTCTAATTGCAGAATTGAGGGTGATTGATACTATCAATTCATTTCTTTTATTCCAGGGTTAGGCCCATTAGCCTAACACATAAAGCCTATATAGTGGCAAACCCAATGAGAGCAAACGTTTTAGTGCAGGCTCGATTGGATTACCGTTAACATATTTAGAAAGTATTTAACTTCAAATATTAAGGCATATGAAGTGGTTAGACGACAGACTTCGATCGGAAGAAATCGTAGAAATAATATCTTTACAATTCAGTCTGAACTGCACAGCAGACGTATGGCAAATATCACATTTCCTTTACAAAGGAGAAGAAGAAGACTCAAGATATTTATTTTCCAATTCCTTTGTAAAAACAAATAGAGTGACCTAATTCTTTCAATTGTTCTAAACTTTAATATAAATATTCAAAACTTTCTAATTATTCAGCCCAGATCTATGGAAGAAAAATCCTGTTCTTTAGTAGATCCATAACCATGCTTTATTTAATTCTAGTTATCTCCCCCCCCCCCCCCCCCCCCTCCCTATCCGCCTTCCCCCTTTCACAGATGACATTTACATCACTCAAATAGGATAAGAATCAGCAGTCTCGAGTTTAAATGCCAAGTTATCATTGCCTCGGGCAGGTTCTCTGCTAAGTTGCCCAAAAAAATGTGACAAAAATGTGAATCAGTGAATTTGGAACGTGACTAGAAAGAAACCATCCATGTATATAACATGATATTCAGGACTACATTAGAGACAGCATGAGCCTCAGACTTACAATTGGGAACACCTACAACCTAGCGAAGGTGACGGTACACCAACGCTAATGTAGCCTTAAGTATAAAAGAATGTAATTACAGTGACAATGAAAGATGCAGGCCGGCCAGGACGATACATAGCATCCATGTTTCATTTCTTGACATAACTGCATCTCTAGCTAACTTGACCTATATACAGGGGGGCATGTGCCCCCCACCCCCACTTTTTTCCAAAACAGCAAATGTGCCCTACTGCTATTTTCAAAAGGGCATCCCATATCTTTTTGTAGCACGGTTAACAATAAACAATTTCAATAAATAAAAAAATCATTGTTGCAGCTCATTCTACTAGCATATATTATTCTATACTGTACAGATGTAGGTTGATAGACTTATGTGCACCATAATAGTATTGCTAGCATACTAACACATCATATATTTTTAAGTGATATGGCCGGTGTGTATCGGTTTATAGCATAACAAGTGGTGGTTGTGGAATGAGAAAGTGCCCCTTTGATGTTTGACACTTTTTGGAAGCTTCCTACCCCCCTGCCTATATACTACAATCACACGAAATAAGAGAAAGTCATTTCCGTTAAATGAAGAAAAAACTTCTGTGCTTAGTGTGCAGTTGACACAGACACAGGTAAAGTTTGGAAGGCTTTCTTGTTAAAAGTCTTTAACTGTACTAGGGAAGAGAACAAGAATAGGAACAAGATGGGATCAGGAGGCAGGGGGGGGGGTGAGGTGGGGGGGAGGTGACCGAAAACATATCAGTGGAGAATTTATCTTTGGTATGTTGATGTAAAAGTATTGGCACATAGCAAATATGCTAGATATGGCAAGAAAAAGAACAAGGAAGATGGTCACTCATCTTCTAACCTCAACAAAGTGCTTTTTACCATCATGCCTGAAGATCCCATATTTGCATTTTACCTCATTTGGGCCTTGTAGTTTAACACTCCTCAATGTCTGAGAATAATTGCATAGAGGATCAAAATTAAGTGAGAATCCAATAACATGGGTGTTTTCTCATTTTTTTGTTGTTGTTCTTTTAAGAATATTAGCACTTTCATAACACTGACATTTGGATCAAACATTTGCAATGTTCAACTAAGGTGTCATTCTGTGACCGTATCCTATTGCTTCCAGCAAATATTAAAATGTATCAAACTTTGGAATCCATGTTTCCTTTGTGATCAAAGGCATTCCCTTACGTAAAACTTGTACACCTGCTCCGAAAAAATCTGGTAAAAATGGGGGACAGGGCGAGGAAAATGCTTGCATATGAGGCAAACTTTTATCTCCTGTTTGGTGTCACTCGAGGGATTCTTTCTTTTTTTTAACCAAGTCATCTTGAAAATTCATGTAATTGCTCAAAAGGTAGTAACTGGGTCAAACTTTGCAGGCTTGAACATATCTGTATGGTCTACTAAAAACAATTTTACCAAAAGCTGAACCTGCCAAAAGTATGAAGATAATTCATTTGAATTTAATATATTTAATAACATGTAATCTTTAAGATTAGTTTGCAAGGATTTTGGTTCATCTCTAAAACTATTCCATGTTGTTATTTCAGTGCCCTGCGTTAAATTTTTCTGCTGTTTCTGCAAAGCGCCGCCATGAGCACCTTCGGGCGGATACTGGCGCTATACAAAGTGTCCATTATTATTATTATTTAATTGGCTTGTCTTTGGTACAGTAACAATCTCATTTGAAATATGTGTTATGGAAAGATCAATAAATTTGGGTGACAAAGGAATATGAATTGAAAAGGAAATTTTGCTGAATTCCTCGCTAATTAACGTTACCATTGGTTTAATATATTACAGGTCCAGATGGGTGACTTATGTATAAAGATTCCACATTGTAATTTTCATATTTTATTATTTAAAGCAATATTCCCTAGATTTTAATATTCTTGTATAAAATACCAAATACAAAACAGTTTCAAGATCTCAATTTGATTGTCAACAGGCCTGGCTACAAATTTTTCATCTTTAAACGTCATCGTTAAACATTGGGGGAACATGCCAAGTGTCGATCGATGTTTAGGTATGATTTTAACTTTACTCATTATTAAGCATTCATTATGTTTACATTCTTTTAATATTACGATGCAACCTGCGTGCCGAGTCCAAGTTGACGATAATGAACAATGTTTAAATTTCACTCCCATGGGCGAGGAAAACTGTTCCATCAGAAGGTTACGGTGACATTATTTGCAGCATCATTTCCAATAAAGGATTGATTCATAGAAGTGTGAACACTATGCTGATCCTTGATGATAACCAGACAGCCATGTTTTCCTCATAAATGTCTATCGAAGGCTTGAAAAGTTCAGCTTAGAAAAAAAATAGGACATCGTTGTTCAATAAAGATAACTGAAAATTGACACGAGTATTAACTGATGTTTTTTTTTCGTCACATAAATCCGACAGAAGCCAGGTTCCTATCGCCTAATTCTTTACACCCTGCTAGGACACTTTAAAAGTAAACAACTAAAATTAGGAATAATTCACACCTTACATATAATTCCAGACTAGGTTTTACTTTGCTGCTGGCAAAACATTTGCTTCATGTTTATATACTTTCTTTTCTTACCGAACAGCCAGGCTAGAACGTAAATTATTTTTAATATTTAACAAATATTTTTAATATTTAAAAAAATATTCAGGATTATGTTCTTTATAATCACTCGAAAATGGAAGATTTAATGTCAAGAACAGACAAATTGACACCTTAAGTTTTACCCACAGTCTAGACAAAATGTTGTTCGATGTGATATATTTATATCGTGTTAACAACCGTTGTCGAATACAAAGAATGTATTATTTCAGGACAGAACAAAGGGGTACCATCAGCCACGCCCCCCATAAACACCCCATAAACACCCCTAAAACAACATAAACACCCAAAAACTGATGAAAGTAGAGATAACAGCAGCAAAGATTTTAACGAGGAAATAGGGTTCGATCATCATCTCTTCGGCGGAAAACCAAGTTTGGAATTTGTGGCAATGCAGAGAATGCGAGCTTATAAAGGTTTATATTTTCAGCAAATGATTAAGTAAATGAATGAGCCTGCAAAATTGATATGCAAATATGCCTTTCTTGTACTATAGTAGAGCATATTAATAATTTATTCATTAATTAATATGATTTTAACGACAGGAATGGCACCTGCTGAGTGATTATAGTGACAAGTGAGTAGTATAATGACAATGCACTAGCTACAAAATTGCAAGATGCGTCAACAATGAACTACTGTTTACACTTCTTAATGTAGGCCACTGTTTCTCAACCTGGGATGCAAATACCCCCTGTTGGAGGGGGGGGGGAGGGAGGGACAGAGAGGTAGGACCCCAAAGCCATGGGCATTAACAACCAATTTCCTGAAAGAGTAAGTTCATCCATGGCTGGTAAAGCGGATGCAAGTTTAAGCAATGTCATTTGCTAAGGGGGTGCGAGTAGGGGGGAAAAAATTAAGAAGCACTTTAGCTGTATGCTATAATTGGACACCCACGGTACTGTACACTGCACTTACCACGTAAAAATTAGCAGTATGTGCCATGAAAGTCTGTATTACTTAATCAGCTTCATATCATTTAAGTTTTGTGGGTAATATGAGTTTGAAAGTATGGAAGGGTCATTCCGTGTCAAATCACGGATGGCTGTTGCTGAAGCCTCTCCAAAAACTACAACCTTCCTGACATGATTAGAGCAACATTAAAATAAGCATAACACGGAAATTTCAATTGCATTGCTTCAAAATTGTCCGGTTTATGACAGTTTGATATTTTGCAATTTGCCGGCCAAGTGACATTTTCTTGATTTTTGAGGTCCTATTTCTTAACAATTGAACATCCCACCACCCTCCTATTACATAAACAGTATAGATCCTACCCCTTTAATAGAAATAGTAGTTAAAAAGTTAGGATATTCCAACATTGTATGGTGGAGTTAAGTCAACTTAAAGATGCCAAAATATTCCATTTCGGTATTTTTTAGTAAAACTATCCTAGTTTTGGTGAATATTTGCCCCTAAAGTTTTGCTTCAGGTTACCTGAGTTTCTTAAAGGTTTATAATGTGTTACCCAGACAATACAAACACAAGTTAACAATGATTTCCTGTGTTATACTTTATAAGTTATGCAACTCCAAAGTTGCTACAGTATTTCATGCTGTGATTCATTCCGACGAAGGGTCTTTGTTGCCGAATGATCACCAACGTAGCCATGCCAGAGCTTTGAATTTTTCTTAATTTACATTCCATCAAGTTCTTACTTTGTATCAATTTTGTGGGTTCTTTTCCATCATTAATTCCATCATTAATTTATTATGAGGTTGTAAAGTTTCTCCGATGTGCCAAGAGCCATCTTTGGCTGCTAAAAGTCAAATTGGGTCGGGTTGAAAATGGCTGTATAATATATCTCTGGAAGATATCTAGTACCACCCTGCTGTGTTTACACAAAATTTCAGGAGGGTATTTTGCATAATGTTTGGAATGAAAAAATCCTTATAGTTTGAGATTTGAACTATACTTTCTTGCTTGTTCTGCCTTTACAAAGGTTTTTGAGCCCTGGTATTGTACTTCAGGGTCATACCATTTTACAGAACTTAATATGCATGTTTCATTGTCATTGTCAACACACTTTCTACTTCTAGTATATATACTTATAATTAACAGACATTAATACTGCATTAAACATGACTATCAATCAATACATACATGTATATGATTGTTCAAGTGTAGTGTGCAGTATATTGCATGGGGCAATAATGTATGTCTAGTTAACAACATGTTACATACATGTGTTTCGTATCTAATATATATATTTATTTTTTGGGTTATATACCTATATGTGTATGTGATTTATATTACAATATATGAAATGCTTGCATGGATGGACAGCAAACTGTCTGATATTGAAATTAGAAACACTAATTAATACCCCATTCAATTTAATATCTTAAGGTCTGAAAAGAAATTTTAATAAGGTGCATTGCCGTTGCTTGATCAATTGCATTTCATAGTATAAAGTAAATACTTCAGTGAAATTTTGCTATACATTATCCTGTAGTACTGTACATTATCCTTCAAACCTATATTTTCAATGCTTATGCATATTAAGGAAGATCTGCTATTATAACAAAATTATATTTTCTGCTGTTGGTTTAATACCTTTCAGGAATAAATGGGGAAAATAATAAACCAAACCTAGTAATGAAACTACTCATACCTGTCATTCGTCTTGCTTGAATTTTAACAAACCTGATATTTTGTTCAGAAACCGAACCAGGAAGTCGCACTCTTTTGAATGACAACGAGCTGGACTGCCTGATAAAATCAACCCTACCCTGTCTAAGGTGGATGTATACAAAATTAACAAACAACACTTCAGGTTGTAACACTGAAATCTCTGGTTTAAACCTCCATATATGCCCTGCTTCATTTATTCAATTTATGAAATATATATGCTAATTAATCTACATAAGTTGTCAATAGGCTTCATACGTCAGCTTTAATTGGAACAATTAATAACAAAATCTAATTAGAACCATCATGTCCCCAATTATTTTTGGAGGACAAATGCCGCCCTTTGAAACTCTGATGGTCTATATGTCTTAGGCCATGGTACCATTAATTTCTGCTACACATATGATCTGTCCTCAATTAAATTATGACCAAATTCACCAACAGTCAAAGTTGTACCCAGTACCGAATGCAACATGTACAGTGCAATTAAATGCTGCTATTAAAACAGAGGCCGTAATCACCACATGGTGCTGTAATTAAAGCCAGGGGCTACTCTTATCCCATTACTAAAGCTCGTTAAATATAAATTACGATGAACAAAATTTGCTTCTTTCGGTTTTCTGCCACCCTTGGTTCTGCTTGGTTCCCAACCAGATCTATATAGGAGGTACATTTCTCAATGCAACAGACTTTCAGGAGGTTCCATACGATCAAGGTGACGAACTTTCAAAGTACTTCTTTCACAGCTGTTATGTGCACAGATGCGCACAGATGCTACTTAATTAAGCGGAATTAAGGGATGGGGCTGTGGGTGCACTCAACTCTCGCATCGACCCTGAAACATACAATTTCT
>KN887709.1:36863-48826 GCA_000934455.1 Apostichopus parvimensis | reverse complement strand
TTAATATCGCACTGAAGATTAATTCTACCAATGAGGTGTTTAAGAATATCTCCCTCTGTCGTGGATCAGTACCACGCATGCAGCCCTCAAGGTGCAAGGACGATCCCTTGGGAGAGTTTCATAGGATAAGATCGGGATATGAAGAGCTTCCAGGGTCGCATATATACCGTAGACCGAATTTTACAATATGGTACTAATTTTCTGGGATTTGACCCACAGCGACAAAGCACTCTTCGTCAGATACTTTAACCTGTCGGTGTGTCAGCAAAACAAACGCTTTATTTGAAACTCAATTAGCTACGGTCATTTAACCAGCTCATGAAACAATAAAGAACGGACAAAGTAAAAAAAAAAACTGAAATTAGAAGTAAGAGAAATAACGGGCGGTTCTGAACATCTGAAAGCAATTAAGGATCTGAGTTGAGGTCATCATAATCAAGTTAAAGCAGTGGACACTCTAACTGACAGTCGCTTGACCAACTTTCTGTGTTACAATTTCATTGATTATAGGACAGCTAATTATAAACGATGTGTTAATTAGATTTTAACAGGCGGGTACAACGTGTGACCTAAGTAGGACAATCAGTGAAAATGGACATTGATCAGTGACCGATGGATATTAAGTGAAATCTATATGATGGATACCTTAAAGGCTTGAAGGAGGGCACTATTGCTTTAAGTATAGAACAGTGAAATTACAAAGTTTTAATATGATACTTGTTATTAACACATGGAACATAGAACAATGAAGTGCACTTGTTGTGCATGGACAGGTATATAGTGAATATCACCTGTTAAAGGCTGTGTTGACTAACAGCCTGTATTACACATTGAGACATGAAGAATCAATGGAAACAAACTCAATGCTACTACTATGTGTCACACAGAAAACAAGATCATTCAATACAGCTGTACACAACATCATGGCAGATGAAAGTGAAGTGTTTGTGTGGGGGCAGGTAAGTTAGCCAGTTGGGACAATTTATTTAATGCTAATACCTCTCTAAACTGTACTCCAAAATCAAGCTCTCAAAGCACTGGTATTGTCAGTACAAACAGTTCCTAACCTTGATCTGATAGAAACATGATATTCATACTGTTCGTACTGACAATACGAGTGCTCTGAAGCAGGACAAGACACTACAGTATAGAAAAAAATTGTCGCAACTTGGTGGGTAAGTGTTAATCACATTGAATATGTATAGCATTCTAATGAATATGCATAAGAAGATAATTATCAACTGCTAGGCCAGGTCTTATATTATTATATATTATTAAACCCTGGTCATTGGTAAGTTATCACATGTTCACACCCACACAATCAAGTGAGCTAAATTCAAACAGTTGCTTCCAGGGACACTATCAGTGCACCACTTAATATGCAAATTAGAGTAAAATTACTGTTTGTTTTGGTATTAAAGTGGTTATGTGAGCTTCAAAGAAGGAAATATATAAGATAATGCTTGATCTGATGTTGCATTTTTTATAAATGTATCACTGGTGTTGTTCATGGATGAAATATATCATTTGATGGATGAAAATGACAGTGATATTTGTTAAATTTAATGAAAACAGCTTAAAAACGATAAAATTTGGAAAGCAGTTTTGAAAAAACGGCTCTCATGATAAGAGCTAGACAATGCCTAGATGTGAGTTAATTTATGAATATGCAACACTAGACAGCTACAGAGTCACCAGTGTAATACATGCATACTACTCACATTTTAAATTTAGATTCTAACTTGAAGTTGTAATCCATAAGCTCTTGCGTGATTCTCCCACATATCTATTTAGCCCCATGGTCCAGCAGCTGTATGCCGTACTGATAATGGTAATGCATTGAAGGTGTGTATACTGTACATATGCATACTACACACTCATCCTGTTTGATAGTAGCAGGCTTGGTGATACCCGTTGTTTTCTTCTCAACTTAATCCTTCCCTATTTACAATACTTTAATCATTAATTTCTTAATTAATGAAATGCTTTTGGCAAAATTAGCTTGGTGAAACCTTCCCATGGTTCATCAGATAAGCAGCTTAAACGAAGTACCATTTTTTTTAAAAGGAACAGTTTTATGTATTTATTTGAAACGTACAGAACCGCTCTGGATGACACACTTCTCTGGCATCTTGAAATGTCTGTTTGTTTTGCAGAAACCAATACAAAACAGTGAATGCAAAGTTCTGTTTTTTCTTTTTTATATTGATACTGCTAGGCTAGCCAACATACTGTACTTCATATGAGCTAGTATCAATATCAGATTCAAGCTCACTTGTATAATTAATTATGCAAACATTTTCTCTTACCCTAATTATAACACAAGAAACAAACCAAGAACTGCCTTGCAATTAATCTGTTACTCTATTGCTATTTATAAGGATGAATTAAAAACAAAAGAGGGGGGGGGGGGAAGAGTAAAACTTGATTGACAATAATTCCTGGGGAAAATGTCATGCATTCTGAAGGCTTGATAACACTTTGGGGCAAAATACATCTTTTAATTTCCATGGAGAGAATGTTTCAAGCGGAGATAATTAGAGAAATGTGTACTTATTCGTTTTTTTTGATGATTTTATGGTTTGGATATATTGAAGGAAACATTCCATTATCTTGAAACAAATTCAGTCTCTTGAAATAGATCGCAGAAAGGAATTAACAAAGAAAACGCAAAGCCCAGCAGTATACATCTGTTTCAAGGTGCATATAATTCTCCAAGTACAAAGGGTTTTTCAAAATCATCAATTTTGTCGGAATAATTGATAAAAAATTTGCTCACAACTTGGGATTAAAACTGACAAAAGTTTCTAAAAAAAAAAAAAAAGCAAGGGAGGGATGGATGGAGAACATATCTAAGACTGGCTTATTTCCTTGAGTAAAATAAATTCAGGCAAAACTGCCTTGATAATGAAAGGTATATGCTGGTGACTGTAAGGTAATCATCCTTGCATCAGCCTGTCAGCCTACACACTACTGTACATATTCATGGACAGAGTATTACCCAAAATATGTGACACTGATTGGTTGTTAGCCTCAATTCATACACTGTGACAGGTCTCCCGGTATCTAATACTTTCTGTTGCTACAATTTTACGAGAATTAAAACAGCATTTCCTTTAAAAAAACGTTTCCAAGGAAACGGGTAAGAAGTTGGAACGGGTAGACAGATCATATGTCTGTTATAGTAATTTTGTCTTACACTATCTAGAATTTCGGAAGCCTCCATAAACAACAGATGAAGCCAGTGTGCACCAAATTGGCATTATTAAACTACGGATTGTCCTAATAACATATTAAACTCGAAAGTTAAGACAGCTCAGCAAAAAATTGATACAAACTACAATACCAATCCCCTGACTTAAACTGCATTTAGTACATTTGAAGAAAACAGACACAAAAAATCAATTCAAAGAATTGTACAAGGAAAGCATGTGTGGAGCAGCTTACCTTTCCCCCGACCACAATCCCCCTACCTCCCCACCGACCCCCACCCCCACACTGTACGACCTGTTAAAAACATGAGGAACTAAATCTTAAGAAATCGGCCAGTCCAAGATACATGTAATTTGAAACAATATCCAACTTTCTCAAATAGAGAATATTTATCAAATTCTTTTGTGCGGTCAACAAAGATATCAATGATAGAAGAAATGAATAAATGGGAAGATTAGCCACTTATGATTGAAAGTAAACACCAAACAAGTCGTTCAACTAAACAAAAACAAAAGCCGTGAGAAGAATAGAAACATAGTTGTCAAGGTACTATCTATGCCCCCAACAGAACTGATGGAAGATATGAATTTCATCTTTCGGCAAGCTCAACCGATACGAAAAAAAAATTAAATATGTAAATGGCAACCCAAACGGATGTACAAACAGAAACAAAAACTTAAATGTTAAATTTTGCCGCTGCATGGTTTGAAGGTGACTGAATGAATCTAGAAATTAATCCACGGGTCATGTTAACCCTTAAAAACTTTGCCAGCAAGGACATCTACTAGTCTTTTAAGCTCCGGCTAAAACTACTATGGAAATGAAAAGCAAACAAACAGAAAACTGCATGGCCGAGTATTTTCTGACATGTTTGAGAAATGAAATGTAAGTCTGGCTTAGATCCGACGTACGGAATGACGACATCGTCTGAAAGTTTGATTGCAACTCTTGTTTCAAAAGACTATAATTAATGAAGGAACAAAACAACACAGGCAACAAATACCATCAAAACAATTTGTCAAGTGCTGTTAGTTAATGTGCTACAATCACTAGTTAGGACAGGGAGGAAAAGTGACCTTTTGTAAACTTCCTTCTCAATTGCAAAATAAGAACCCATCCCCACAAGCCCCCCCCCCACCCTCCCTGACCCCTGTTTTGGTTTATACTTGAATAAGGTAAAGGAGAGAGGAGTGGGTACAAGCTCCCATGGAGCCACAGACAGATAAAGCCTGAATTTAAAACAATGAACAATACACAATTTATACAAACAATCTTTCAGTGTACTGATCACAAATTTAGAAGAATTTGGCAAAACAAACAGAAACAACTTTTGCTTTCTTTCTTTATAAATTTCTGATTCTTTCTTATGCTTGTTGAACATTTTAATCACAACACCGTGACACACCTTTCGTCGGCGATATCACCAAAATCTTTTAAAAAATCTGCGGGTCAATAACTTTATAGCGTTCAAAGAAGAGATCAATCAAGCAATCAAACGATGTTTAGAATTAGCGTCGGATCGGGCGTCTCGCTTTACAGAGATGGAGAGAGGGAGAGAGCCTGACTATTACACTCCGCAACCGCTTAAAGTAATGAGAGTAGAAGAGAGGCAATCACATAAACAGAGGACCTCACCTTAGCTCCAGCAGAGCATGGCCGAATCTGGTGCGTTCAGAGTCACTGAGTCAAAGCACATGCAAGGATATTGAGCAGAAAACTTTGCTTTAATCTTTTATGTTATTTTTTTTCCATTTTTTTTTTTATTCATTCAAAAGCTGCAGATTAAATTATTCAATTCATTTTAATTTATCATTTATGAGTTTTGTTAATATCTGCAAAATTGGTTTCAAGTATACAGCTTTTAAAAATGAAAAAAAAAAAACACAATGAAGGAAGCTTCCGTAGGATAGCAGAAAATTGAGGGCACATTCACTTCAGGTGTCATAACTCGTAAACAGCTAAAGACCACAGCAAGCCAGAGAAAGTTAAGCTCAAACTCTACGTCAGGGCAGCTCTGATTCTTCCGTGACGGAAGTCAAAAGCCTCTAAGAAACGTGGACTGACTGGACAGAGAACTGTATGTCATTGCTTCTCATGCACAGTGAAACCAAACACACACGCCAAAAAAAAAATGGGGCCCACAAATATTGTATTATAGAGCAAATGTCTCCATTATTGATATGAAAAAAATCACTGCTTTGCAGCAAAAAAATGATCTATCAATGCGCTATTTTTCAGACTGACTGGACACCCAAATTTGTTTTGATTTCAAAGCCTTTTGTCATTTGCGACGATTCCACGCAGCTTGGAGAGTATTTCAACAAACACACTAGTTGTGAATTGCAAAAACACGTTTTTCAGTCGGACTGTAATTCACTATTGCTTTTATAAAAACTTTTCAATTTACCTCACGAGGATTAAGATTAGAACAAAACTAACCAAACATGGTTGATGCAAAAATTAGGAGAAATGTCAACATGGTACAGAGAAGTACAAATTATTCACGTCCTCAGATGATTTGCGACTTTTTACATAAAAAGTTATCTTTCTGGAGTGCTTTTATTCGCTTCTGAAAAGTAAACCTATGTCAAGGCCAAGCACTTAGAATAGCTCATTTTTATAGTATTTTCTTGAATCCATATCTGACAACCCGAAGTAATTATTTTGCGAGACGATTGCTTTTTGCTTTTTGCATATTTTCTAAACGATACACTCCCCAAATCCGCTCCCTGGGTTTTGTTTTGGAAAAAGTTGAAGTGAAATCACATGATAAAATGGGGGGAATGGAAGGGAGTGATTATTAATGGCTGACCTACGATAGGTTTTGAAATGGTGAGAGCTGTGAACACACACACCGAGACTTACCTTGAAAAAAGATGATGTAAAACAACATCATTCAGCAGTGGCTGTCCATGAGAAAAGAGGGTTATGCATAAATTATCATTAATTATCAATCTTTTGGACATAAAGTCTGGTCTTTGTTCACCGTCAAGCTGTACGCATATGAATTGGTCGTCTGTTTTAAGTTGAGGGATCGCCTGCTGTACGTATAAATACACGGTACGTCAGTTTTGTTTTCCGCATTTTTAAACTCCTTATTTTGACATTTCTGTAAATGTAATAGAAATTCCACCAACCACTGCCATGCATCATATGTAACCGACGGCAACCCGGTACCACACACATGATCGGTTCAAAGCTTCCGTGAACATCATCGGCTTTGTGTCACGGTTCTGCAAGACCGGGAGCCGCTCATGTGACTGCATGTGGTGAAGGCGTCCCGCACCCTCATTCACGGGAATTCAAAGGGAATCATTTTATCCGTTATCACATAGACAAATGTTATGCAACTTGACAATGTCGCTACACATGAGCAATGATTTATGGCAGCTTTTGTACAAAAGAAACCGCAGTATTTTAAGATGCGTTCGAAACTGCTGGACAAAATTTGAACACTATAAAATTGGTTCCCATTTCGAATTACAGTCGATCCCTCATCTTTAAACAGAAAACTAAATGAAAGGAACTTTTAAAGAGAAAAAAACGTTTAAAGATGTATATGTCTTTTCTTCTGTTGTGTATTGTTTTGAATAATTAAGGGGTCAAATTTACTTTTAACAAATTAAAGTTCAAAGCTCAAGGCTGTTACAATTGCTTTGTGAGGGTGTTTTTGTTTTCCAGTGTGAAATTTATACTGATGCAATGTCATTTTCACTCACAAATTCAAGTCTATAGATACAACATTGCTGCCAAAATCAAGCAATTCTTATGAACACATTGTACATATTAATTAAGTCCTTCTCGGCTTCTCATAATTGTTCCATTTCAATTGTCAAACTCATCTAGCTTCTCGTACAAATTGGACACTGGCAATAACATCCGGACAAAACCTCAACATTTTCTCAAATAAAGACAGATGCTATTATGACACACACATTATTTTTCCTCTCATGCAAATTGTCACATAGGTTCTAAGCTTGAACAAGCCTCTTCCCACATACTAGAATAATTAACTTCATAACCACAGGAAACTGTTACATTACCATCTGTTAAAGATCCCATCAACAAGCTTAGCGTATTAACTCATAAACCAAAGAAATAATTTTTTTTTTAAAAAGCCACTTCACATTTGAAAATTTTATTTCCTTATTTAAGTTTTCTTCTCGGCCTTGGTTTGTGTCACCTTTCTCTGTCTATAAATATATATCTATTTTTTTTTTTATTGTTTGCAGTCTCTAAGCCAAGCATGAGAGCACTAAATCATAAAGTGTCTCATTCTGTCATAAAGGTAACATGGTTGACTCACATTCCGGTTCCGCTCTTATGAAACTAATACGTGCGTGCGTGTGTTGCTGAAATTTAATTTGGACTTGCTCCAAGTCTTCCCCATGCTTCTGACAGTTTTGTGGTGAGCCTTTGACAGTAGCAAACACACTTTCATCATGATGTAGTGTGCTCATAACATAAATCACTTGCACCTCTTATTGGATACGCTCTCTGCAGTGTAAGTTTGAGTATCAAGGACATTTCAAGTATAAGTAATGTCCTTTTTTTTTTCTTTTTTTTTTGGCTACGGATATTATCCAGTGAGGGCACTGTCTTAACACTTTGGAATATAAAAGATCCTTGATAAATGCTGAAATTTTAGTTTTGGTTTTGGTTCTCACTTTGCATTATTCTGGCTGAGTTATGTACATGCTAACATGTCAATGGATGTTTCAGTACGGTTAAAAGATATATCTTTAGCACCAATTAATACAATGTATTACATATCACAATTACCCAGGATACAATAGCACCATATATCAAATATCCTTACCACCATATCTGATATCTTGACCACCATATCCTTACCACTATATCCGATATCTTGACCACCATATCCTTAGCCCTATCCAATATTTTCACCACTCTATCGAATATCCTAAGAACCATAATCCAATACCACCATCTGGTATATCTTTAGCACCATATTCAACACCTTTACAACCATATCCAGTATCCTTAACACCATATCCAATATCCTTAACACCATAATCCAATATCCTTAACACCATATCCAATATCCTTAACACCATATCCAATATCCTTAACAACATATCCAATATCCGTAGCATCATATATCTAATATCATTACCACCCTTACGTTACTAAACAGTGTCAATCCTGCGAGGCACAAATGAACTTCTAGCATCAACTTTAACTGCATCAGTTATCCTGTGATCATATCAACAGACTCCTTTAAAGTTTTGAGAGGGTGGGGGGTGGGGGGGTTGAAGGTTAAGGGAGGGTTGGAAGACTAAACTATTGCTTAACATTTAAGAACTTTCTTGAGTTGAAATCTGTGTAACAATCTCATGACATGATTTGGATGACTAAAAGCATGCACTTTCTACCAAACAAACCGCCCAACTTTACACTGCTGATGTTGTTACAAGTACTGCTAACAAAACAGACGTTTTGCTCACAGCCCACAAATGATTTAACCACCAACGAGTCAGTTGAAAACACTGTGTATGTGTTGGGTAATATACTGATTAATAACCTTTTTTCTTAAAAATGTTAATAAACTGCAACTTTATTTTCATTGTAGGTCCAAAGAACACCTACCACTGCTCATGTAATGCAACCTTTGGACTTCCTTAATCTTGGAAGTCAAAACCTATCATGTATAAATGTGTCACATTGTCATGGTGATTACGTCTATAAAAGTACCCAGAGCAGTCATCGTAGCAAGTCGTCCGACTTGCGAAAGTGACAAATTTTACGATCACTTCGTCGAACCTTCCACTTACCTAGAATTATAGTCCGACCTATCAGAGTCCCCGGAATACATGCGTCTCCTGGTCGGGTTTGACTTGTAATCGCTTCCCACGCTGTAACGACTACTTCTTGACCCGATCCTGTATCGCCCCGTGCTAACGTAGTCATCACTACCACTTTCCGAATCAGAGTCGCTGATAGAAAAAAAAAAAAACGGATCAAAGAGAGAAAAAATGACTTTTGTGTAACTAAGAGTAAAGTTTCAAACAAAATCAGTATTGAGAAACGACAGAGGGAATGTGTGATAGTAGTGGGACATGGGGAGGGGGGGGGTGGGGAGGAGAAAAAGAGGAAAACCTCTCAGCAATGTAAATTTTATGAATGTCTTTTAACTAATATATACAGACAACTTTGAGATGATTGCAACTGGCAAAACAATATATTTCCAAAGTGCACAATTTGGATCATAGCAAATGAGAAGTAAGTATTGAGATCAAATGTGTGATGCAGTGTTTTCGCAAAATGACTCACACTAGTTAAAAAAAAGAAAATCTTTCAATTGAGACTGCCATCTGAAGCAATATTAAGAGAGCCGGTTTCCCCCTCAAAGAGAGCAAACAAATTACAAGCATAAAAAGAGGCAGCTTAATTCCCTTAGCTTTTTCGTCAAATGTTATCAGGCTTTCCACCACGATGGTCTTTAAAATTCGTCGCTGATTTTCTGTCGAGATCAAACTATCTTACGTCTCTACGGGGAGAAATTTCACACCAGTTTTGATAATTCCTCTATTAGTGTTTGATTTTCCAAGCTGCTTATCTCGCATGCAGTGTTTGATTTTGTCAATCTTTTCCCAAACAAAATGCCAAGGTCAACGTTCATTATTTGTGACGAGAAGGACTATTAGTCGAATCCCATCAATCTGCCGCTCTCTACAAAGTGACATCACTGTGGAGGGCTGGCATATATTACAATGGTCGTACTTAGGAGTTTACTGATACAATTGCAGGGATGGACCGATGGTGGTCCCTTGGGCATCGCCGGTCAAATAGGAAGCAGAGATTCTATGCCTGTGACTGGTGCCGGTACTCTCGATAATTATGGTGCAGAACCAATCGTGACACACTTCTGGGAATTTTCATGATTTTTAGCCGTACGTAGCAACGGAGAGCAAGCCCCATGGGAGTGGAAGTGGCCTGTCACTAATTCAATGACTTGACAAAGGCAAATTAGCTAACAGTGTCAGTAATTCAGATTGTTGCTAATGCTTATACTGAATTTGGAACTGACATGGATATATGGAGCAGGGGGGGGGGGTGTTGGGGGTGACAGACAGGAACAGTTTGTACATTAGCAGTGCACGGCAGACACTATATCTAAGGGACATCCGTCTTATTTCATGTTTACTCCAACACATAAGTTTTCCACCTTTGAGTTGGCTCAGCAGATAAAAAGCAGCCCCACTGAAAAGGTGACATGTCTACAAACTCTCTGAAATCTTACGAGATTTTGTACCCATAGTCAAATTCCAACTGAAAGTAAAAACTTTAAGCCGACCTTTATCGTGTGATAGTCAGCCGAACCACAGGAAACTGGAAAGCGGCCTCTTTCAAAGAAGAGTTCAAACAAGCAAAAAAAGATCTCGAAGCAAGAATAATATCTGGGGTAAAAAGTGAGGTCAGACGATATGCAATTTCACAGTCGGATGATGCTACAAAAGTTGACGTGAACTGGAAAAATCTTGATGGGTTAGTGAGATCTGACGAGTTCCAATATTCTGGAATGATATTTCCAACTTCTCGGACTGGGTTATTGATCATGCAAACATCATCTTCAGACAACAGTCAATTTCAATATTAATAAAAAATAAATATATTTTGCTTCTTGATATCAAAAAAAATGTAAACTACTTTGAAGGTATGTCTTCAATCAATATTTATTTGGCTTATTGTGTCTGCTTGTGTCAACAATCTCACCATAATAAACCATACAGAGTGACTGACTTCATAGTTCCACTATATTGGACATGAATATTCAGTGGTTTAAGAGGTAATACGTACACCCAATTATCAATATTCATATCGTACTGGTCATCGCTAGGGAGTATCCATAGGTTATGGTCATCTTTGTGAAGGATGTACACATGTGTAGGAAAGTGTCTTCTTTTGTTCATGGATATTAAAATTTAGCCAATTACCATGATAATGGGGAGGGGTTAACATTGGAATTGAACTAGCATACCTTCTTGTACAATGTTTAATGATGTAAGATTCAATGAAAGTTAATTACCATACTATGCATGAATATGCATAGTTAAATCCCACAATTTAACATTGAGATCCCTGCTGGAAAATATCCACAGTAAATGTTCCTCTTTACAAAAGGATGTGCAAAGAAATTGACAGACTGTGTATTCCTTAGTTCATGGAAATGTACTTGCTGTCTTATATCCTTAAAATTAAACTGTGACAAATGCTAACTGCCATAAATTCTGGACAATCTTCAATATACAGTAAATTGATGAATTTGAGTAACCATGACGTGCGCCTAATATTCAATGTTTTTATTATGTTAAACACTCAGTTATCCACACCCTCTGTAGGAAATATGTTCTTCTTTGTGAAAGATACAGCACACAAGTTGGTGGTTTGTCCTTTTAAAATGCACTCTCCATAGGACATATTATTACAATTTAGCCTATTTATGATAACTTGGTGTGTGAAAATTAACTATACCATGTCTTAGTCAATGACAGTTCATTATCATAATGTGGGTGAATATTCATAGGGCAAGAAGTCCTTTTCATTTATCTGCCAGACATTTGGTGAATGTTCATTAAAGGATGAGAGATGAGATTGGGAAATTACCATAACGTGTGTGAATAAATATTCAGCATTTATATCCATAAAAGCTTTAATAGCGCATGCATATTCCGGGGAACATTCATTCAATATAGTCAATTTTGAATATATTAATAAATTAGTTAATT
>KN887709.1:26151-36813 GCA_000934455.1 Apostichopus parvimensis | reverse complement strand
TGGGTTATTGATCATGCAAACATCATCTCCAGACAACAGTCAATTTCAATATTAATAAAAATAAATATTTTTTTGCTTCTTGATATAGAAAAAAAAGTCAACTATTTTGAAGGTATGTGTTCAATCAATATTTATTTGGCTTATTGTGTTTGCTTGTCAACAGTTTACAAACTCACAATAATAAACCATAAAGAGTGACTGATTTCATAGTTCCACTATATCGGACATGAATATTCAGTGGTTTTAGTGGTAATATGTACACCCAATTATCCATATTCATATTGTGCTGGTCATCGCTAGGAAGTATCCATAGGTTACGGTCATCTTTGTGAAGGATGTACACATGTGTAGGAAAGTGTCTTCTTTTGTTCATGGAAATTAAAGTTTAGCGTTACCATGATAATTGGGGGGGGGGGGTGTGTTAACATTGAAATTAAACTAGTATACCTTCTTGAACAATGTTCAAGGATGCAAGATTCAGTGAAAGTTAATTACCATAATATATGTATGAATATGCAATAGTTAAATCCAACAATTTACATTGAGAAATATCCACAGTAGACGTTCCTCTTTTCAAAAGGATGTGCAAAAGAATTGACAAACTGTGTATTCCTTAGTTCATGGAAATATAATTGCAGTCAGATATCCTTACAATTAGACCTTAAACTGTGACCAATTAGTAAACTACCATAAATTCTGGACAACCTTCAATCTAAAGTTAATTGATGAATGTGAATAACCATGATGTGCGCCTAATATGCAGTGCTTTATTATGTTAAACACTCAGTTATTCACACCCTCTGTAGGAAATATGTTCTTCTTTGTGAAGGATACATCATACAAGTAGGTGGTGTGTCCTTTTGTCCATGGACCCTCTTATAGGATATATCGTTACAATTTAGCCAAATTTAATAAACTTGGTGTTTAAAAGTTAACTATACCATGCACTTTGAAAATGTTTCATGTCTTAGTCAATGACAGTTCATTATCATCATGTGCGTGAATATTCATTGCAGAAGTCCTTATAATTTATCTGCCAGACATTTGGTGAATGTTCATTAAAGGATGAGAAAAAATGAGAGTGGGGAATAATACAATAACATGCGTGAATTAATATTCAGCAATTAAGTGCGTAAATGTTTTAATAGCTAATGCATATATTCGGAGAACATTCATTCAATATAGTCAATTTTGAATATATTAATAAATTAGTTAATTGGCATGAATATTCAGTTATTCTGTCAAATTGAAACCATCATACATTTGTTGTAAGTTCAATATATAATCAAAGAAAGTTAAATACTACTGAAACAGTATGGGAATCATTTTAAAATACAACACAGGATAAAATGGGTTGGTAATGGCCGTGTCCCTTTACATCTTGAACTCAAGCTGTTATACTACTCGATAAATTACCGTCAAAACGTTTAGTCAAAGCCGCCTCCGTGACTTCTACGCACCTAACCAGTCTTGAGTCTACAAAGGGATCTAGAGGTCAGTAAAGTCGTAGGCAAGATACATTAAGAATATTAACTTCACTACTGTACCGAGTGTGTCCTTAAGTCAGAGAGATCCTTGCCAAATGTCACCATAGAAATGAAAGAGGTTAACAAAATGTCCTGAGGTGTAGGCACTACGAGTGCACTATTTCCTATCGGAAAGAGAGCGGAGGAACCCTGGCGGAAATTGAGATCGACCCGTTTGAAACCCGACTCCTGACGGATGGCTATCTAATTGTGAATCAATAGACTAGATTTCAAACAATGAAAGGCAGAACCGACAAACCACAGCTGCCTGAGAAGCCATTAATTCCTGCATCATTTGGAACGTTCACCCTTCTCCAAATCCACGAGATTCCTTGTTTTAATTTTGAAATACGATTCGCCAAAACAATCGTCCACCCAAATCAGACTATCGGCAGAAGAAATTCTTGAACCTTAGTGACTTGTGATCGGGAAACGGACGTATACTGGTGATTCGTACTTTTACGACCATGGGGCAGGGGAGATCTGTTGCAGTTTCCAAGATCCTCGGTGAATTGAAATTTAAAGAAACTTAAGTTCTCCGAGAATTTTAAGGATTTTTTTTTTTCATTTTATATCATTAATAATATTTTTAATAGTTCATACATTACGTATCGACTTTCGCTCAAGATTAGCTTATAACTGATCAAACTACTGGCAGACATATTCCTAGCTTTTTTCAACAAATGACAGTTAATATGAGAGATGATAAAAAAAAAGAATCCGTTTGGTTCTCAAACGTTTGAACGCAACAGACAATTTTACAACTTTAACATTGTTCGTAGCATACAACACGTGTACGTAAAACTGGATATCTTGCAAAGTTATAAAATATTTAACTTTGACTAGTTGGTGTGAGAGTGTCACTATCCAAGCTAAAGAGACTACCGTAGTATACTGTTAGTGTACTGTACATGATTAATAACTCACATCAAATAATTTTGAAATATTTATAAATTCAATATCCAGCTCTGGTTCTTTAATATACACTATCATACAGAGATAAAATATGACGGGTTTATAATAACTGCAAACTTAGTTACTAACTTGAAGTTACTATGGTTAACATAAGAGCAACGACTTATCCCTTCCAGGTGTCAGAAGAAGGCTTTTGGGGTAGAATCAGAGATGAGGCCATGAGGGGAGGGAGATGGGAGGAAAGGTAGGAGTGGCTGGTGATCAAGAAGGATCGAATCAGAAACAGCATGAAGAACCAGAGGTGAGACAAATATGCTGCTGTGGGGGGTGGGGGGAGGGGGGCAAGTTATTCAGCTGATTATGACGAGGGATGGCACATTCTTTATCTACCACCAGTGTATACTTTACAGCTGTATAATATTAAAGTTGAACATTTTAGGCTGTTTGTTAACTTTTCTTCTTCCATCAGTTCATTTTCCAGCATTCTGGCTCTTCCCACTTATGAGACTAAATTTAGCAAACTTTAATGCCCGTACTTCAGAGTTTAAAGAGATCAGAAACATGATCCTTTTGGACATTCAGAAGCCTACTAAAAACGTCCTGAAGAATTTAAGAATTGGATCTTAGAATTAGATCGTGGTGATGACCAATCATCCTCAAATTTTCCTTTACGAAGCCTCCTCTTAACACTGGTGAAACTGTCATGACCCTCTTAATACTGTATAACCCAATATATATCTAAATCAGGTCGGTTCTACAGCCGCCCTACATTAAAGACAAGATTTATCAAATATCACGTTCCTCCTCACATCGTAAACGGAAACGAGTCCGCTTTTTACTATGAATTTTTTAAATAACTCTGGGGAATCTGTCGCAAACTGAACGAGACATTTCGAAGACCCACATTTTACGCCGTACTACTAGTGGGGAACCCAGATGTATATACAGTACTAAGCATAGAAGTGTAGACCACAGTGGACACTGAAAAAATTGAGGAAGAAGGGGTCCGACGGTATGGGAAGGTGGGGGGGGAGGTGGAATTAAACAAAAGCAGATGGGTAAACCCTGGCAGGAAAATACTGCTTACTACAAATAACTATCATCACGTTATCCAATATATGGAGAGAGTGACACCCAGACTTATTCATCCACCCTCCCCTCCCCCACCATCACCCCGTCATCCCCCCTCATCCCTTTCCCTAAGAAATAAAACAATACATATGATGCCTTGACCCTAAGGGGACCATTTTGTCTTCCATATTTTATTTTATTTAATCAGTCAACGAATGCTACGATTGTATGAAGCAATATATTAACAGCCTACAGTATACAAGACCAGGGTACATGGATGTTGGAGAAGTGGGATGGTGGGCAGATTCCTTCCTACTCTTGGGACTGATAGCCTACAGTATATGACTTCAACCCCAGTATACATGGATGTTCGTAGAATTACGTGGCGGGCAGACTCCTTCCTGCTCTTGGGACCAATAATTTACTGAAGCTACTGTATTCACAAAAAAACTTCAATAAACCGACCTCTTTCTCAAAGACTGAGTGCAGAGACTAGACGTGAGTTTTGTCTGAACCGATGAGAGAACTAAACCTAACTTTCTCCGATTCACAAACCAGAAATAGTCAAATCCATGGAAGACTAATACATACTTCACCACGACGGATTACCACTAATTTAAATTGATCGCAATGGACGCTTAAAAAGCATTTACAAAGTAAGAATTCTCAATCTAGATATGTCAGGGGTAAAAAAATCTTCTCGTAAATCATGAGAATAACAACTCAATCTAAAATGTCGTCTGAAAAGTTTTTTCTTGCAGAAGTATTAAGGGTCGATCCAAGTGCATCTGGAGCGTGGAGACTGTTTGGTATCAATATTTGTAAACATTTCGATAACGGATGCCGACTTTCGTCTTTGCAATCATTCAACAATACCTATTTTAGGATAGAACAACCAATTTGCATACAGACACAACATTGCAAGCGTAACATCACAGGTTCAACTTGCACTTTTTTTATCCTTCACTACATTTTCTATCCAAATCAAGATTTTTTTTCCCCCCAGATTAATTATTTATCTTCTGTCCTAATATTGTCATATATGATAAAAGATAAAACCAAAATGC
This sequence comes from Apostichopus parvimensis, assembly GCA_000934455.1. Taxonomy (NCBI): domain Eukaryota; kingdom Metazoa; phylum Echinodermata; class Holothuroidea; order Aspidochirotida; family Stichopodidae; genus Apostichopus; species Apostichopus parvimensis. The sequence continues at coordinate 32,234 of KN887709.1, read as the reverse complement.
ATTTCCCTAAAATAGCTGAAATTGAACAGAACGAATATTAAATCGAACTCGGGAGAGAGCTCGCTTGCCAGAAATTTTATCCATCCATTTCTTGTTGGCTTCATAGCAAAGTTAACAGATGAAAAAAGGAAGTTAGAAATTCTTAACTAAGAGAGCCAAGTATTATTGTAAACAATTCTTGGCTTTCCTTTCTGGGTTCTTATTTTTTATCGTCATGTATCAAAACGTTGATTCCGCTTGTTATACAATGTCTGACTTTCAGCAAGCCGAGGTTGCAGGAAATATTCTTTATGCAGTAATGTCTGATATTATCTGTTAGCTGCCAAACACGTTGTCATCTTTCAAGCAATCGTCTTTTTTGCGAATGTTTGCACCGAAGAAAGTTGTCACGTCTTCTTGTTCTTTGAAACGCTATCTTTTAGGTTCATGCCAGATAGATATCAGTACTAGTTTCAATTGGTGTGCATGGTGATAAATAGATACATATTTGGGGGGAGGTGGAGGGGAGGTGGAGGGGAAGGGGTTGGGCAGCGAGGGAACTGAGGGGAAGATAAGGGAGTTATTGTGAAGAAGTGCTCGGGCTGATCGCCAGCTTACTGCATAGTTTTGGGAATAGGTGGGAAAATGTGAAAAAATTTGCTCCTGCATTGAGCCACGCAGTACTATGGTTTAGTCGCTTGGTGGAAAGAAAAAACTACCAACACTTGTTGCAAAGTCAAGATAGGTTTGTCGTGAACTATTTAGCGACGAACTTGCAATAACCGACTGTTCCGCAGACTCAAGCAATCCGAATGCAAGGTTAAACGTCGCTTCGGCCGACTCGATATCGTCTTGCTCGTCAAAACTCAGCACAAGAGTCTCAGTTCCGTCCCTGCTTTACTATTTGTTCATTTTCAGACTTTCATTAAAACTACGTGAGGTAAGTACGAAATCAAGCTGTAAGATCAGTAAATGACAGCCCAGGATTGGCCTGACTGCCTCTCTGTTGTATCAACGCAATATTAATACACAAGTTTTATGACTCTGAAGACTATCCTCGAATGCAATGACAAAAGAAATATTTGAAAAACCCCCAAAAAAATTAAATATTTGAGACGAACCTGCCGGAGTAATCGCTGCCGCTTCCAATGTTATCCTCCAATGCCGACTTTAAATCGCTGATTCTCTTGAAAGCTAACTTCAAATCCGATTGCTGTTGAGTGTTGGTTTCTTCCAGGGATTGAATTTCCTTCTCCTGTTGATAAAACATCAGAAGAGAGAGATAATTTGAAGAGGGGGAACACTAAAAAGTTTAAACGAGGGGGGATAGGATGGTCAAAAAAGTGCATTGATATTGCCTGGTGTGCTCTGTGAAGCTGTTAAATGTATACAGTAGGTGGCATTCAGTTTTAAAATGATGATAGGTCTACATCATATCTCAGTCTTTTTTAAACAGGGAGGTCATTGACCAAGCATGATTATAAAAAGATTTCCCCTCAGAACTATCAACTACTCGGAATACAAGTTTATGAGTTGGCATTTCTCGATAAAAGAAGGGAAATGGAAAGAAAGTAATGAAGAGGGGAAGAGTTTTGCTGATATTGTAGATACCCAGAATTGGAGAAAGAAACGTGATGTACGAAATGAAACTTGTGCGAATTTATCACTTTTCATCTTCACTTGCATGAGACGAAAGGAGGGGAGTGGAGGAGAGGAAAGGGGAGGGGAGGAGAGGGAAGGGGAGGAGAGGGGAGGGGGGAGAGGAGGGGAGGTCTATATGCATGACAATCATAACATGTTTCTGTTTAGTCAGCTGCACAGGGTCTCGTTTACTGCTTATCCCTAAATTAGAAACACAACTACAGTATTCTTCCCACATTTTTCAGAACTGGTTTAAATAACGTTACGTGTGATCTTGTGACCATGGAAGGAAAACAGAAAGGTATTTAAAGGTTAGTTGCAATCTCTGTAAAAAATGCCTCTTGTTACCATAGTAACAGTAATGTTAGAACTGTTTTGATTTGCTTGACACAACAGTACCTCAGAGTATTTGTTTCTACAAAGGCAAAATCCAACAAACTAGTCAAATACCGAAATGCATAAGAATGTATACAATTAACCGTCTGAAGACTTACTGTACAGTAGACACAAGTAAAATTTCCACAAAAGACTGATTCTGAAGGGGTTGTACAGAGGTCTACGACGTGGACTAAAACATGTCCTTGTGCCGTCAGTTCTCTTAAAGCAGGGAGTTGTTCCATAACAACTCCCTGCTTAAAGTCAAAGCAGCCACTCCCACTATCTCCACACTCTCTGTTTAATACCCAGATCTGATGACACAACCTCAGATATATATGTTGTCTGAGGGACATGCACAGCAAAATTTCAACAAAACATTAGCATTCAGTTGATTAATGTAGCAAGACTACAGCAACCACAGTGTACCCATTACAGTATTTTCAGATGAAGCTTCCAGAGGCCAATGATAAAAACATGTATTTTAACGTTAACAGTAGGATCTACATCCGTGACTCTCTTCGGCATCGGTTTCCGCAGGGGTTTTTCATGCATCTTTTAGTTTTTGCCTGGACTATATTGCCAAACCTTTATGATCTGGCCTTCACACGTATACAATGTTTTCTTCAATATATGTCACCGACAATCATCGCTGTCTTAATTCCCTCCCCTCTTTGTTTATCACTTACAAAGTGGACTTGCGTAAACAAATTTAGTCACTGTTCCCTTCCGATTGCTTGGAGTTGAAAACATTGAGATCTTAAAACAGAGCGACACTGTTGAGACCATGAGGTTACCATGTAGAGCCACGGTGGTGCCTTTTTCCTTTTTATAGGTGCTCGAAATCCTTTTAAATATTATAATACACCCCCTCGTCTCTCTTGGCTGTAAATGTCAACCTGAGCATAGTTGATGTGATCAAAATATGATACTCAAAGAGCCAAATGCCAAATGAAAACTTTTACAACCATTACAAGATTATGAACTCATTCCAATTTTTAACCTTTTGGATGACGACCTGATACAGATTCGGAGTAAAAGTTTGTAACAGTATCCAAGCGAAACTTATCTAGCCTCTGAAGAAGCAGATATAAGCTCAAATGTACGTGAGATGCAGGCGCGTAGCCAGGAATTTGCCAAGGGGGGGGTGAAAATGTAGAAAAATTTTCAGAGCCGTAGATATGGCATTGCACACTATCTAAGCGTAGCGCCACCATGGTTGGCGTGAAGCGTACAAGAAAATTTTGGCTGAAAATGCCTCCCAGATCGCTGGAAATGGCACTTCCCAGGCCGTGTAAGTTGCATCTTTGCATTTTCTCTTTTGAAATTACTAGCGATATCATAAAAACATTAAAAAAAATTTTTAAAAATATGCTCAAGGGGGGGCGGCTGCCCCCTTCGCCCCCCCCCCTTGGCTACGCGCCTGGTGAGATGAGAAAGGCATAGACAGAGATTTGTCTCACTGAGAGAAAGAGGGTTAGGAAGGGGGAGGGAGATGGGACGGGGAGGGGTGGGAGAGAGGGAGGGGGAGGGGAAGAGGACAGTGTTTGGTTACAGAAGTTGGGGGAATGTTCATGGCGACAACCTCGTGGAGCTGTACAGCAGTTAGACATCACGGCTGTCGGTGATGTCAAACATTTATCATAAATTCACTCATAACAAGAGAAAACTATGAACACTTTAACAGGCCATTACCGAGTTATTTAAGAAAGCTTACAATGAAGCTTTACACACAGGAGAGAAATTCAACTAACAATTTACACACAAAAAAAAAAAAAACACCTCCATCGTATATTTTGTTAAATCCTTTTCCCCACTTTTTATTTCTCCTACAAAAACCCTGATGCGGTAGAGTTGACTATCCTGAAAAAAAAAAAGTACCTCAGAATGTCTGAGTCATTCCCTTTCTTTTTTCGTGGAACCTCTTAGCTGGTATGTAAAAGACTGACGTAAATATTGTGTTTTAACATTCTAAAACATACGAGACTTCCCCTGCAATCTGGGGGGCCTTTTCTTGTTAACAAATATGTCGTTTTACGTATACCCCAACAAACGTTGTGATTTGGTGAATGTCTCAATGTAAAAAAGATTAAAGAAATCTAAGGGACACAAGAGACTGATTTAATTTCTAGACTCGGCATATTAGTACCCGAGATTATATTTAGATTTGACTATCAATGGTTTAATAAATGTAGTCTGCACCACAAGACTAACTATACCAAGCCCGGAAGTTGTAAATGCTTCAATGAGACTCATCGCCAAAAATAAAAATAACATAAATAAATAAAAAAAAAAAAAAAAGAAGTAAACCTGTTATTTCACGTCACTTTTGAAAGTTAAAAAATGCAGAGAACTAAAACACTGGCGAGCAACTGATCATACGTAGTCTGATTTTGGTAACCTAACGCACGTTACTACGGTAACCTAATGCACGTTTTGACGGAACATCCACGTTTACTTTAAGCACGAGTTAAAGAAGGAACAAGATAAGGGTAATCCGATAGGGATTTTCCTTTCTTCGTCTATCCATGGATGAGGCGCACTACAAAGCAATCAATACATTTTACAGGCTAGACTTTGTGCGTAATGCCAAATCCTGACTAGAATAATTTTACAAATGTGTGAAGCAAATTTGCCGTCTTTTCCACTTTCAACCACCCCTCATCCCAAAAAAAAGAAAGAGGCTTCCAGAAATTGCATAAGTTAAAATGTTTCAGACTTCCTGTCAATGTGACATGACTAAATTTTCTAATATTATGAGCTTTTCTGCGGACTTCATTTTACTAAACGAAGCGTACATTCATCAAACAACTTCTAAATATATGAATATTAATATCAGAGAGAAAGACACAGGCAGAAATTTACTTATCTACAGTAAGTACTGCAAAAAGCCTTGCTGTCGAGATCCTACTAGGAATCGAAACGTCCAGCCCTCTGACTTTTACAAGTAATGTAGTTATATTTTGCATCATTTGCAACCAAAAACTACTAACTGAAATATTTTTGTTAATCTTTGAAGCCTGATGTGTCAAAATATGAATACACCACATTCATGCTATGCTAGAAGATGGATATTAAATTTCACAACGATTGTCAGAGTTACGGTCTTCCTCTAGATGCAGATCAAAAAACTAATTAAAACCGCAAACAAAACATCTGCTGGGAATTTTCACAATGATTCTGATCACACATTTGTCAAAAAGAGTTCACATTTTTTTTGCTGAATCTCCACCACCTTGTGTAGACTTTACACTGCTGGTTTGTTTAAAGGCCTCCCGGATTAAAAAGACAAAATGTTGTAGAAGGAGGGAAAATTTCAGAAGCAAATAGAAGAATTCAGTCCAATAATAAGTTTTCTTCTCTGTATAATAAGGTGGAAAAATTCATAAAATGTTTTCATATTTTTTTAAACTGTTGATTCCAGAGCATATCATCAGCATATTAATATAGTGTACCAAGATTCATTTAATATTTGACAGCGTGCGATCCGATGAGCGACGAATTGTGTAACATTAAAGAAGGAATCCTTAAACCTCTCTACCAGAGTCTCTGGACTATGTTCTTGCATCCTCATGAATTTTACAATGTAAAAAGCCTTGAATACACTGGAGACTTCCCCAAAGTGACAAAATAGGGTCGTTCTCTGATTCATAGTCAAGTCAAGAAACACCGACAGATGAGAATAGATGTTTGGGAAACCAGACAACCTGAAGCTAACTTAAATGCGGATACAATTTATCTATAAATATTACATTTGCAATAAAAAAAAGGGAAACTAGAGTGAAGAAAAAAAAAGTAAGAAAAAGAAAACTACATAAGTGACATTCATGCTGTATGTCTTTTGACAGATTGCCAAGATGGAAGAGCGATAAAAAATATAGTGAGATGAATATCTGGTTTTATTGTCAGCTGAAATGAATGAGGCACTACGAGTTGGATATATATATGATTCTTGGTCAACGATGTGCCCGTGGGATCTTGTTACTGAAGGAGCGGCACGCTAGGGCATCGATAATGTTTATCGATTTTTATCCAAGTCGGGGGAGAGATTGGCTTAAGGGGAATTTGTTTTAATACTTCCTTTTAAA
>KN887709.1:1535-19039 GCA_000934455.1 Apostichopus parvimensis | reverse complement strand
AAATGAACAAGAATAATTGTGTGAAAAACACAGAAATCTCTCTCTCTCCAACCAATGCTCGTTCAAATTAAAGAAAACAGAGGAATAACATTTGAAACAAACAGCGATTGATTAGGTTTGTATACAATTAGGTTTCTATACCAATGGAAAACATTCCTGACACAATATTTTTGCAGAATGTTAGCATAAATTTACTCAATGTATATATAGAAAATAAAATACCCGAAGCATAAGGTTGCTAAAACAATTTACGTTCAAATGTTGGAAAACATGGGGCACGATGGTCAGAAAGATAAAAAATTATCCTGATTATCTTGCAAATTCTCGAGACCATACCAACTACAGGGACTGCTTTGTTTTTAAGGTATAAAGGGTGTTTTTCTCAGACAAAATGAAGGTTCCTCTAAACTTGTTAGATATCCAACATGATTTATGTGCAATGGGAGGTTTATGACGTTGCCTTTCACGGTAACTAAAGTCAGTTGTATACCTTGGCCAGCTAGAGAAACAGTTTCGACCTTCAATTATATTTTATTTTAACATATTACATCGAGATAATAATCTAAACCTTGATAATTGAAAGCAATGCACTCCATCCTGTCAAAATGATTCACATTTTTAACAACCCCGTGTCAGAGAGCCTTGTGTCGGCCGAAAGTTTGACTTTATATTTTCGTGAGATTCGAGTTTCAAATTTTAGCGCACGGTCAAGGAATATCGATTGTGACTAAAAAATGACTTAGTCTACTCTAAAAGTGAGAATAAATGTATGAAATACTTCAAATCGCATTAGATTACAGGTCGTTACACAGGATCTGGTGAAACTTGAAACGTCAAATAGATGCTTGAGAATTCAGTGACTGCTTGTGAGTTTGGGGGGCCAACTACAATTTAAAGGGGTAACTGGTAACTCAAGAGGTGAATTAATAGGATAAGGAAAGGATAAAAACTTCTCTAACGTATATAATAACCCTGAAACTTTGTGTTTAAGGTTGCGTTGGATTGATTATTCACTCTCTAAATATTTACGGATTTTTTTATATCGATTAGCAACATGAAAAGTATCTGGAACGAGTGCTTTATCATCATATCATATTTCTGAGGTAACACTTGGAGGTTTGGCTCCAGAAGTTTGGCTGGGCCTCTCAAAGGATATCATTTATGATTATCATCGTGTTTACTTCATGTCTTTTGCAGCCAACAACAAATTCTATGAGATGAATGAAAGTTTCTACAGAGGGTAGTGACTGAATGCACAATGCTATTATGTCACAACCTATTAAATAACATTGGTGGGTTCGTTTGACCAACTTGGGTAATAAGCTCAATTTAGCGAGATGTCAGACATTTAGTCGGAAGCAGAAAATTTGATGTCCCGAAAAATTCAATGTTTCGTTTTATCGCTTCATTTTGCACGCCTATAGAAGTTTACGCCTAATTTATCATTCCTGTTGCAATTTTGTAAGATTAGAGAAACACATTCTATTTTGTCAGGTGGTGAATATTTCCATAAACAGTAGAGTAAAGTTCCACCAGTTAATCACGAAGTCGATCGAAAGAGCTTTTGTTTGAACCAACTGATATTTTTAACCTTTTCTACCTGATATCATTCATCGCAAGTTTCTAGTAAAAAATCCTTAAACTAATTTACATTTTTAATTTTTTTCTTCAAACATCTTACAAATCAATTATCTGGGTAGATAACACTCGACTACTCACATGAAGTCAGATGAGTTAGCCGACAGACACATCCAATCACAGATTAACATTTTTACATACGGGAAAGTTCCCAAGTAACAACCTGTTCCTATAGACTCAACCAAGCAAAGTTAGAATTAAAAGGTATATGGGGTATTTTCTTTGAGTATTTTTTTGTTAAAGCAAATGTTTGCTTTTTCAATAATTTGAGGTACAAATTTCAGCATCATATTTATCTCAAGCGGCCCTTACTATCATCCCTCAATATTAACCTTGAAGTTTACCAGTTTGGAGTGGTCCTGGGTTTATGGCAGGGTTGGAGGTGAGGTTGGGGGGTATGGGGATGTGAGGGGGGGTAAAGATCGGCATGAGGAGCATGGTAGAAGGTAAGAATGAACATTTGACAGCGGAGACAGACGAAGACGAGTCTTACCAATTCTTCCTTCTTCCTCGAGACATCTGCTTCTTTTCTTTGAAGTTCTACCATCTCTTCCCTGAGTTCCCGTACTTCTCGTTGACTCTTACGCACGGACTCTAGCGCCCTCTGTTCTTTGACGATGTGACTTTCACGATCAGAGACGGCATCTTCCTGCGAGTCCTTGAGTCTCTCTATTTGTCCCTGAAAAAGAAGAGAAAGAAAATTAAAATTAATCCCATCTACTGCGGATGTGACTGCCGGAGGGGGTTGGGGGGGATTGTTCAATCTTGAGGGCAGATGACACAATTATTAGCTGCAATGTCAAAGCTGTACACTCTTTGTCAATAAACTTTTTTTTATAACACTTGTACTTCAAGAAAGCTGATACACCCTGTGATTTCCCTGCAACATTTTGCCTTCAAGCAAGGAGTGGGAAAGCTTCTTTACAAAGATAAATTTAAGCCCATTTACTTACAATGACAGGGGGATACACAACTGGGAATTTGAAGGCAAAAGTAAAACAATGACCCAGAAAAACCTATATCAAAGGATTTGAAAACTAGTTTCATAGTCATTTTTATGTTTGTTTTGCCCTATCTGTAAAATCCCCTAACACCCTTTTAGCTCCCCCCAAAAAATATGAAAGGGAAAAAAAGGAAGCTTTTTCTGATGTCTGACGTCTACGGATGTATTATTCAGAAAAGTCTGTTGGAAATTCTAGTGATATAAATGTATGTCTATAGATCTAAATAAGATATAAGAGATAAGGCAGAGAAAAGTGGTTTAAAAACTCGTTTTTGTTGCCTTTTACGATTTACCTCCAATCTCTGCTTTTGTGTTTGTTCCAAGTCTAGCCTGGATTCTAGTTCTTTGACTCGGGATTCTAATCTATCTAACTTATTCTTCTCGATCATGGTGTTGGTCATAAACTCCGCTCGACTAGAAAGCTCAAGATTCTGAAGAAAAAAAAAAGAAAAAAAAAGCAGAATAAAATGAACGTTTCAAAATGGACTAAATTATTGATTCGCAATTTTATACATTTTCATGAAGCTTGAAACTGTTTGCTCCTCCTATCTACAAAATTTACAGGTATTATTATTCATAAAGAAATGTTATGAAAATAGCAAAATTCAAATGGTTAAATCAAGTGACTAATTTGTTTTGGGGGTGGGGGGTGAGGGAGGGGGAATTAAGTTGTACTTTACAAATGAGATGGCTGCATTCAAATAATGGGAGGACAGGAAATGTAGCGTTGAAATATATGTTTTATTAAAACTAAAACTGGCGATTTTAATCTAACAAAATATGAATTGAGAGCAGTAGTACAATGGATTTGTGGGGTGGGGAAGGGATGGGGAAGGGTAGGGGAGAAGGTGGATAGCTGAATTGGATCGGTAACTAAATTATTCAATTTTCTTGCAGCTTACAGTAGCATATTCATGTTACATGAGCATATTGTGACATTTAATTGAACAATGTCTACTATTTGGTGAATTTAATACCACCAGTGAAAATGTTTTGTTACAAAATAAAGGTAACAACCAAAATACCACAGGATGCAAACCAGATCTCTTACTACAAATATTATGTAAATATTCTATATTTATATATTTCTTGCTTACAAAATATAATTCCAAGCATTACAAACACATAACTGCATTAATAGCGGTACGTCTTTAATGGAAACAAAATGGAGAAATGTTCCATTATGAACCCAAAAGCCCGTCCAGGGGATATTTTTTTTAACCCTGTCCATCCATAAATATTGCACAATGCAAATATGCATGCTTACCTTCTCCTCAATGTCTTGCAATTGTGTTCTAAGATCAGATATGCTCTGGTTAGCCTCCAGAAGTTTAGCTTGATCCAAGGCAGTCTAAAATGAAAGGAATACAAATAATTTTTAACGTTAGCAGTTTTGTCAGGCAAAATGTCCAGTTCGGTAGCAGTATTAAAGAAGAGTTAGACACACGTCAAGAAGGAAGGATTCATATCACGGTAATATTTGACATGACAGATGGCATCCCAAAATCCTTTCCTTCCCAAGCATTGAAAACGATTCAAGTATAAGTCTGACGTTGGGTCATGTGACCAGGGTGCTCCCAGACCTCCTATCTTCCAAGAAAAACATTGCTCGGTCCATGCTGGGTTTCTCGTCTGACCACTGTGAGCCAACCATAATAGGCTAAATATGGCATCAAAACCAAAATCTACAAATGCCACAAAAATGGAAAATGTCATGTACATGAGCCCATAAAAATCATTGCTTTTAATTTTTTTTAACTATATTTTTTACTCCAGATCTTGTTCCTTTTGGATTTGCTGTTTAAACCAACACTCATAAGAAGTGTCGATGCGAGTTTGGTGACCCACATTATCCGCTGTTCCCAAACCCTGAAATTAAAAGACCCCACCTGATGTACACATTACCTGATTAATTGAGGCTTTGTATTTCTTCATGAGGTCGTTAATTTCTTCCTCGTTATCCTCCAGCTGCGATTCCAAGTCGGACTTGTCTCTGTTTGCATGAGACAGTTTGTCCTCTGTCTGTGATTGAACGTTGGAAGACGATATTGTAATGAAATGCTACATTTTTTTATTTATTATATTTTTGTGACCGGATTGCAAAAAATCCAACATGTGGTTTTAGAAATATATACAGTAAAAACATGGGTTATCTTGAATTTCTGGACCTGGCCACGGGAGACATGTAAGGGGAGTGAGTTGTAACCATATCAGAAAAACTACCAGCTTCCTGTTCATTAACGCCATTGTATCCAAAACTTATAGAAAGGGCCATTGTTGAGAATGGGCTGTAAGCAACAACCTTTGTGGTATTATCATACTAAGAACGGTTAGATATCTAAAATCCACATAATACAACATCCAGATAATAGATCTTCTAATAATCCAGGTTTAACTTTGCATCACTTTAAAGGGTAAAGGAGAAAAGGGAAGAATATGCCCCACAGAAAAGACAACAAAACTTGTGGTACGAGAGAGGCAACCAATAAATTAGCGTGAAATGGCAGAATGTGATGTATGCTATGTTTCATTTCTTCCTTTTGCTTGAAGGGAGGGAAAGGATAATTAATTGATCGATCTACGGATCAATTATTCCATCCCTCCATCTACCAGTCGATTAAATACGAGACACATCGATAACGAAAAGCCAGGCACTTTCCTTACCTCCATTTTGCCTCTGGATAATTCTTCAACTTTGGCTTGTACTTCTAAAAGTTCGTTCTCTACAGTCTGTCTGGCTTTGACTGCCGCAGCGGTGGACAGTTGGGCGTCCTCAAGCTAAAAATTAAACAGACAATCAGAAATAAATATGAAATGTAACTAGATCTATAGGTAAGGATCACATGCATCTACAACAGACCAGTTTCCCCTCCTATTCCCCGCCCCCCCCTCCCCTCCCTCACCTTCACCCTACAAGAAATCAATTTACAGCCCAGTTTCTCCTCCTATTCCCTCCTCCCCCTCCCCCCTCCCCCTCCCCCTCTCTCACCCTTCACTCCAAAACAAATCCATTTCTCTTACATCATTTCTTAGTGACTTTAGCTTCAGATGACTGGGGGCACCAGCCTGTTGTTTTTCCAGCGTGGTCTGTGTGTCGTATAATAAAGCCTTTGTCCTCTTTAAGTCCCTTCGTAACCTCTTCTCCGTCTCCTTGTCGCCCTCCACCCTCTGGTCTCTCAGTTCCGCTAGCTGCCTCTCCAAATCTCGTTTCTCTCTCTGCGCCGTCTGTCTGTCCCTGTATTCTTCCTCTACCTGAAGTTCTAATTGTTTGACCTTTTGTTTTGAAAAGGAGAAACAAAGTGGAAAAAATTATATACATGCAAGTCATACATATAGTTTACCTACAAGAGCTTCTCCAAGAATACAGACCTAGCAGGGTGCTTCGTTCAAGGGTACAACATATGCTATCTGTTCCTACTGTTCGCATTTCCACCTATGGGTAATGTTGCTTTGCTAGATCAGCTCCACAGCTCTGGAACAGTCTCTCCTTACATCTGAAAACAATCCAGCATGTGTCAACTTTCCAGAAAGAACTCAAGACATTCTTATTCATGAATGCGTATCCATTTGTTTGATAACTGTTGTGTCCATTTTGGGTACTTTGCTCCTGCAGCGCTTCTGAGCAGTTTTTTTTAACTGGATAAAAGCGCTTTACAAATTCTTATATTATTGTATAAAACAACTACATGATGAAATCATAGGCTGCCTATTGGGGAATCCTTTCTATGACTCAATAAAAAAGTACACCAATTTTTACCATTTCAATTTCCAAGATAGGTTCTACTTATCCTAAAAGATTCCTAAGCATTTAAACTGATTGAAATCAGCTCTCCAAGTGTGATTTCCTTGATGTCGGGTCACTCTATCAGCCTGTACACAACTAAACAGTACTCCAGTCACCAATAGACATGTGGTTGCTCAGTCCACGCATGCTTTCTTGAATAAAAGTATTGACCACTGTCAGCCAACCGTAATAGGCTATATACGGCTACAAAATCAATATTTTAACAATCAATATATAACACAAAGCCTATAAAATAAATGTTTTGTAGTTTTGTATTTGTAAATATAACTCAACTTTTGCTCGTTAAGATTCTGCTGGTTAAACCAACCTTCATAGAATTTGTGGGTACAATATTTGTAAACCAAATTTGCCATTTCATTTCTTATGTTTGATAATTATTTCGTCTACTGAGATAGAGAATGAAATTCCTACAAATTGTAGTACAAAATTCAACTCAAAGTCTTGTCTTGCTAATATGCAGAATACTTCACCAAATTTCTATGATTTAAAGTTCGATAAACGGACACAACGTCAAGGATCCTCTTTCGGAGAGGAAAAAGGTAGATAAATAATGAAAAGGCTTTCCACAGTATCTGAAATAAACATCACCGAAGGGCAAATTTCAGATTAGAATTATCGACAGAAAAATCTATTTAGTTCCCTGAGAAAATATATAGATAAAATGAAGACTTTACATGAATCCCTGAAATTCCTGCGAGGGTTTGGGACAAGGAAAGGCTTCAAAAGGCACTGAGGCACTTGAAACGTGATCAACATTTTAGAAGCGATTAACAGATAAGGAAAGCTCTGAAGAAAGGATTTGAGTATCAGAGAGTTTGGAAACATCTTGTTGAAATCTTGTGAATGTGAATAAAATCAAACCATCTCTCTCAATTCCACTTCAAAGGATAGTGTCGTATTTTGTATCTCAGAATTGGAACAATCTACAAAAATGATAGTTGCATCAATGAGGCTCTTTTCATTTTCTCAGCTTGAGCCACAACGTTAACTATAGACTTCAGGTGTTCCATAACAAGATAACCAGATGTTGGAAAATTTACAACATCAAATGATGCTTTTCATAATTCTTGCCTGATTTAATGCGTTCATTTTTACACCGCACTACGCAGCCCAATAATATACATAAGAGCGCTGTAGCTTGGGGAAGGGGTATGAAGGTGAGGTTATGTATTTTTCGGCTATGATTTTTGAATTTTCTGACAATTCTGACCTTATTTTGAGCTGATATCCTCACGTCCTCCATCTCCTGGTCTTTGGCATCCAGATCCTTCTGAAGAGATTGCTTTCCTTTCTCCAACTGCATCTCAAATCTCAGTTTAGTCTGAATAAAGAAAATAGATATATATAAATAACCGAAAAAGGGTACCGAAATGACATTTTCTGAATAGTTTTGCTGATGTTGTACTTTTTGCTCCTTACTTCAGAGTGGTAACCTATACCCTAATCCCTTGTCTATTGCAATGAATAACTGTTAATTCACACACAATATTTATTTTTGAAATTATTTGAAACTCTCCACTGATCACACAGTAGACTTGAACACAGTATTACGGCTATTTCAGGAATTCACAGCGTGGAAGAAATAATTATCATTTTCATACCCTATGGGTACAATAATCTGTAGTGTTGAATGAAAACAAGCCTACAGTGTGTTTTTTCTAGCCTTTCAATGACTTTGACTCCATTGACGAGTAAAGTAATATCTGTCACACTGTCCAACAAGAAGGAGTGGAACAGTGCTAAGGGAACAGGTATTAGAGATGGACGAAAGGACTGAGAAAAGAACCTACTGGAGGATAATATCTGTCACACTGTCCAACAGGAAGGAGTGGAACATTGCCAGGGGAACAGGGATCGGAGATGGACGAAAGGACTGAGAAAAGAACCTAATGCATACATTTGCTTTAATGTGTCTGGCATGCAAACTGAGTAATCCGAAACCGAAGCGGCCAAGCTATTATGTACATACTGTTAATTGTTTATCTCTTTGGTCATTATAACACCCCTTCCCTACCCCTCCCCCCCCCACACCACCCCCGTTACTAACCTGTGTCAACTGTTGTATCTGGCCAGCTTGGTCATCTAACTCCCCCTCCAGGTCCTCAAGCTAGTATGTACATACTGTTAATTGTTTATCTTTTAGGTCGTAATAACACCCCTTCCTACACCTATCTCTCACCCCCCCCCCTACACCACCCCCTTACTAACCTGTGTCAACTGTTGTATCTGGCCAGCTTGGTCATCTAACTCCTCCTCCACATACTCAAGCTAGTTTGTACATACTGTTAATTGTTTATCTTCTTGGTCATAAGAACACCCCTCCCTACCCCTATCTCTCACCCCCCCCTACACCACCCCATTACTAACCTGTGTCAACTGTTGTATCTGGCCAGCTTGGTCATCTAATTCCTCTTCCAGGTCCTCAATCTTTGCCTCCAATTCTCTCTTTTGCCTTTTCATGGTGGTAATCTCCACGACTTCTTTGTTGCCATGGGAACTCATTTCTTCCAATTCTTCCTTCTGCTGTTCGATCCTATCCTCCTTAAATTTTACTTCGCTTTGGACTTCCTGCGGGCGAAAGACCATTTAAACTGACCATTTAAAATGGTGCAAACACTCATGGAGAAACGATAAAGACACTGCTACCGAACAATTAACCCTTTACACAATACTAGATGTGTACAGACAGACATATATACCAATCTGCACACTATTGAACTTTGACACGGTCGACTGCACTTTTAGAATTAGCAAATCTCGTCAAGTATTTTGGGTGTCGTCACGCCTCGGCGCCCTCGCACAAAACGATCATTTCTTCTTCGGAAGTGACATCAAAGGATTTCCCCACCTACTGCAAAGATAGTACTTTCTTTTCTTCTTTTCATTGGAATTCTCTGATTCAATCTGTCTATAGGAAGGTCACAAGTACACAGGACAAAAATTCAAGCCATTGAGATTACTAACAGCACCAAACAAAAAGAAATCCCAACAATTGCTTTAGAGTGTGGGTAGACAAGGAAATGACTGTCTGTGCAGTTGTTCAATGGAGTTTATTTGACAAAGTCAGTACTATATATATTAATCCAGTGGTTACCATAAATACAGTATATACATCACATTTAGGTTGAAACCTAGGTATAAAATGTCTATCCAACCAGTCCCAGTTATCTGTTATAATTTGTATACTGTTTTGTTATGAACAGAGAGAGGGTATCTTTACTTTAACCAGCAGACAATAGACATGGACTGATTTTTAAGATTATTTTTTATTTTTTATTATTGATTTTTATTTTTATTTTAACCCTGCACTCAGTAAAAAAAAAAAAAAAATCTGTGATTAAGAGAGGGTTGATATTTATTAAGCTAAACATCAACATTTTTAGTGGAATTGCCCTAATGATATCATTCACACTGTGGTTGCCAGATCTATGCATTTACAAAATATTTTCATCTTTATCATACAAAATGCTATCACGATGTGGTTTTGACAGAAAGATGCAGACAATGTTCAGTACTTTTATTTAGCAAGCAACTTCAGTTTTCGTGGATCTGAAGTTACATATTGTGATTTTAGTTTATCTTATCTTCCTTCCTATCAATGGTTGTATTTTGGGACAATCCCATCATACAAAGTTCAATACAATACACTACAAAACTGATTGGGCATTAAAACCTCGGCTTCAAAGAACTGTTAAGCATGAATATTTATGACGATAAAACAGCTGGGTCTGTTTGAACATGGAAACCAGATTGATAGGGAGGGTAATGAATAATATTATTGTCAAAGCTGATTAGAAAACAGCAGAGAGTGTAATTAGCAGTACAATGATACGTGTGTGGGCGTCCGTAAGCCAGACTAGCTATACAGACTGGTAACAGTAATGCAATTCAAAACCCCCCATAAGTAATATTATATATGTATGGAATATAGCAACATGTTTAGTGTACTGTTTTACTGTTGCAGAAAAATCTTTGTGATACCTATTCATGCGATTAAACGAACCGTTATTGTCTGACAAATGACAATACTCGGACGTTTTCTATGCATACAAACAAAAATCTACCCTAGCCTAAGAACTGGTAACATTCTTTCACTGCACCCCCTACCTAACCCCCCCCCCCACAATAACCTTCTCAAATGTCACTGCTGCCCTCTTTCTTCTGAATCTACCACTAAGAAGCCAGACATTCTGAGCAGGGTCTTTATCTTTCAAAAGCAGTAGACACTGTGACAGTCTCTGGGTACATTTAAGAGAATTTCAACAAATTTTTTTTTCCTGTTTCAACTTTTTTAGGCCAAAATATTCACTTAGGATTTTAGGCAGAAGTGAAACAAACTAATGTAATAATTGTCGACATGTGTGGAACAGTTGTGAAACAAAGCGTTTTTGACTTTGGATGGATAAAAAAATATTTCACTGCTTGATTTGTCAACTCTTTTCCCTTTTTCAATTTTTTCACTTGTCATTTAGCCTCTGAAGAAGATCCTGCTAGGATCGAAACGTCAGGCCAACTTACTTTTACACATTCTCTTACACAGGCTCTCTAGTGGATAAGCAGTTTGCTTACAGTTTTATTTTATTTTGATTCCCTTTTAATACACATGAATCCTCACCTCTAACTCTGCTAAAAGTCTGTTAATCTCCGATTGCATCTGATCCTTCTCCCTCTGCATCCTCTCCTTGGCTATTCTCTCCGTCGATGCTTCCGACTGGAACTTGTGTAGCTCGGTGTCAAATCTGTCGAGAAAGCCAGATAGAAGTTGACAACAGGAGTGTTAACAGGAGTGTTAGCTCAGTGGTTAACGACGGTGCCTTTCAATCATAAGGTCCCGAGTTCGAGTCTCTCCAAGATTAATGTATGTCATCCAGTTTAATACAGAGTTGATGACAATTGACAATTCGTAATCATGGACGTTAAATATGAATCTAAGAGACTGACTTGGGTCAACTTGTTGCTTTGATTATAAGCCAATGAGGCTTCTTCACGAGTTCCAGCCTGCAGGATGATCTAAAATACATACAACATTGCTTATGGGTTTATAAAATCAGATCAAAATCACATCTGTTTTCTTCCTTTGCTTAAAAGTTCTCTGTAATCTGAAGTAATCCACACGAGTTTGCGAGTACTACAAGCTGGTCGATATCTAATTCCTTATCTGCTTGGTCCTTTAAAAAAGAATCCTAAAGTTGATCAAACTTAAAATGGTGGTGACTATGCATTGGGACAGGCAAACTGGTGAATGGCACACATGGTATTGTCGGAATTTGTATTATAAAGCTTAGTATTTCTTGCATGGGTGTAAAATTCGGTGAACCATGCAGTGTCCTATTCAACACCCACACTTGTAGATAGCATTGAGACAATGACACATAATATGGCGTAAAATGTACAATTAGGTATACTGCGAGTTATTTCTACACTTACTCACTATAATAGGGGTAGGTTGACCCACCTACACCAAGGTATACTGTGAGGCTTGTTGTATGTTCAACAAGGAATTACTGTTAGGTATAATGCAAAGTAATGTTATGTAAAATATAGGGTGAAGCATGTATTCCAATACATACTGTGAGATATGTTCATCAAGGAAGAATTCAGCTACTAGGCATACTTAATTATTTGAAAGTATGTTCAACAAGGAATTACTGTAAGGAACAGGATGTTCACCAAGAGATGATGTGAAGTACTGTAATGTTATGTAAGATATAGGGTGTAGTATGTATTCCAATACATACTGTGAGATATGCTTATCCAGGAAAGATTCAGCTACTCAGCATACTTAATTAATTGACAGTATGTTCAACAAGGAATTACTGTGAGGTACAGAATATTCACCAAGAGATAATGTGAAGTACTGTAAAATTATAATGTAAGCCATGAGCGAAAGTATGTATTCCAATACATAATGTGAGGTATGCTCATCAAGAAAGGATTCAGCTACTAGGCATACTTAATTAATTGACAGTACGTTATTGTAAGGTACAGAAAATTTCTCAAAAGATAATATGGAGTACAATATTTCAATACATTTCAGCAAGACAAGCTGTGAGATATGTACTCACACACACTGAATACCTGACAATGAATTTCAAATGTCAGACAATATTGTGTAAGGTGTCAAAGTTTGAAGAAATCCCCCTCAAAAATATTTCATCTTGATATATAAGGTAGACAATGTTTGAAATGCTCTGTGTGGACTTCATGCATGTATTTTGTTCGTAAATGACAAATATGTATTAGGAAATGTGATGAATTTTATACAGAACTCTTAGTGCCAAGATGATGCTACTGAAAGTTCATCAAATTGTGTGATTACACATATCTTTCAAATTTTGTAATAAAATTGCCAAGAACTGAATATAATCATTTAGTTTGCACGATAAACTAAGCTTCTGAACGAAATCTAGATTTATTTATGTCAAAACCTTTCAAATTTTGGAAACCATCAAGTTGCTGAGAATAGAGGGCAGCAGGTAGATTTATGTTGCCTTTTCAATTGTCACTTGGATTTAAATTTTTAGGCAAGTGGAACTAGCACGTCCATTTATTGGTTAAACCTAAACAATTTCATGAAAGTAGTTAATATAACATGCAAACACAAACTTCTTGGTTAATATCTGAAATGAAAGTTGATCTGTTTCACAGGTGAAGAAATAATTCTCATGATTCAATACCAAATGTTGTCGTCAGGGATAACTCCCTGACATGACAAGTAATGCACACACACACACATGTGGGTTTCTGTATGTGTAATGTCTGTCAATGGAGAAAAGGGGAATAGTAAAGAGTTCACAAATAACTGAAATGGTAATGGTGATAATATTGTTTTCAGAATCTGCTCACCGATACATTTCCAAGCTGAATCTGTAACACAGGAGTAAATTTTGCACGACACACACACACACAAAGAAAAATAAGATTTTGAATAATTGAAATATACATGACAGATTATTCATTGATGATACTTCTTTCCTTTTGGGGGGGGGGAGGTGGGACAGGGAAGCTTAGGGCTAAAGAGGGTGTTAATCCATCACTGCCACAACCTGCAAGAAGAAGCTGTACAGCCTTCAGTTCTTTTTGTTTCTTTTTGGGGGAGGGGGGGGGGGGAGATAGGGAAGCTTAAGGCTAAAGAGGGTATTAATCCATCACTGCCACAATGTGCATTAAGCAGCTGTACACAGCCTAATCACAATTTATGCATAGTTTACCATCGTGCAGATATCATTTTTGAACGAATGATTGAGCATATAATTCCAGGCAGTGTGTTGTGCCGATAACCTCACTCGATGAATGTAAAATTCATTATCTCGACAATTAATGAGTCGTCAGAAATCCGATTTGAGTTTTTGGTACATTCAGTGTTGATATAAATCCTTACTTATTAATTTAACCAAATTTGATCATTTGTCAAAAATATCAACACGTGACGATGAGAAAATTCATTATCTCGACAAGTAATGAGTCATCAGAAATCCGATTTGAGTTTTGGTACATTCAGTGTTGATATAAATCCTTACTTAACTAATTTAACGAAATATAATCATTTGTCAAATGTATCAACGTAACAAGAAATTACATGAAAACAAGAGAGAGATTAAACAACAAGGGAAAGGTACTATTTTACATCAATGTCAGAATTTTCCGTAACCGTTTTCCTCGCTTAAATTCTCCTCGGGAGAAAAAGTGGAGAAAAATGACTTACTTTCTTTGTTTCTTCTCCAGGTCTGAATTCCTGGATTGTTGCGTCTCCAGATGTCTCCTGATGTCTTGCGTCTCTCCGTTTAACTTCACCGACTTTCTCTTTATTGACACCGCCTGCCTCCTCTGTTCCTCGACCTCCTCCAGAGCCTCGGCCAACTGATGAAACAAACATCACAAGAGTTTGATTGATATAGTCCATCTTATTTTCGACTTCTTTTATTTACCGAGACCGGTTGTTATATTTATCGTGGCTTGTTTAGAGTTTTGTAAATCGAGGGCAAATCCTTTTAGACTGTGGTTCTCTTTAACAGGGACCTAATGGCTTTAAAAAAAAAATGTTAGACAGGAATTTTACAATTGAATCAGAGGGGTGGGAAAGGGGGGACTGGGAGGGGGGAGGAGGGAAAAATTGGAGGTTACAGACAGCAAAGTGGCATCCTAAATTTGACACTTACCTTCCTCTCAACTGCTTTCTTTGCACTCGCTAAGTTCTCCAGTTCTTCTTCATGTTCCTGTTTCAGTTTGGTCTTTGCTAATTCCGATTCTTTCCTCAAGTAGTCGTATTTGTGTTTATATACGGAATCTGATAAGATAAAGCAGGAAAGAAGAACGACATATGTAATTATGAATATTCGGCCAATTTATAGACGGAATGACTCTACGTTCCCCAAGCCCCTCTTCCCCTCAACCATATGTATATACTTTGAACAGATGGATGCCCACTTCATAGTTCAAGAAATATATTGCTGAGAAATGGGTCAGAAATATCCAAAATACCTACTACAAGGGTAATATTTTGCAGTCAAACTAAATCAGACAAAATAGGACACCATATTCTTCTATGGCGTAGGTAATATTAACTCAGGCGTGGTGTAAGGATTCAAGTGTCCGCCTTACAAACATTACGTTCCCGGTTCAAAGAAAACCACTAAGATACCAGGTTAGCTTGCCGTATTCAATATTACTGATATGTAACATTGTTCAGCAGTCTTCCATGGATATGGTATGTCTGGTTTGCAAATTGGGGGAAAAATGGGGCTAAGTTCTTCTTTCCATGATTTTGAAAAAAACTTTGTTTGCCATAGCTGCAGTGCAGTTATGATCAAAGGGGGGCCTTCACTTTCCTCAGTATTTAAGGACACGGTTTAATTGAGAGGTGAACTCTTGCCTGCCAGATGTGGGATTTTATGTGGTGGTGGGTGTGGGCAGCAACAGTGGGTTTGACAATCACATGCCCGCCTTGCAATTCTCTGAACACTCATTGAAAAGAGAAGGCTTGAGATAAGTTGCCATTCATTCACGATCATAATATAGCGGTTCAGAGTTGAACTTCTGCCCGCTTCGTAATGATCGGAATTCACCAAACTAAGTTTAATCCAGTCATCTCAAGGATACAAAGTTTAATCCAGTCTCCTCAAGGATACAAAGTTTGATCCAGTCACCTCAAGGATACAAAGTTTAATCCAGTCATCTCAAGGATACAAAGTTTGATCCAGTCACTTCAAGGATACAAAGTTTGATCCAGTCATCTCAAGGATACAAAGTTTGATCCAGTCACCTCAAGGATACAAAGTTTGATCCAGTCACCTCAAGGATACAAAGTTTGATCCAGTCACCTCAATGATACAAAGTTTGTTCCAGTCACCTCAAGGATACAAAGTTTGATCCAGTCTCCTCAAGGATACAAAGTTTGATCCTCTTCTGACTCAGCTGTTCAGTCGGACTCTTGTTGTTTTGTTTTCTCAGTGCTTGTGCCAGCTTGATTTCTTTTCCACAGACGGAGAAGCACCCAATTTGAATTGGTGTCTTGATTCTTCAGTCAACAACTTTTTTTAACAAATATTATACTTTCATTACTTAACACAAGCCCATCTCTCATTCTGTCCACCATCCCACCACCCAATCACCCACCCCCTACCCCCTCGCATCATCATTTTCATCATCATTTTCATCATCATCGTCATCATCTACATACCTTCCTCCTCCGTACTGGTGTCGCCGTCGATGAACGATGACCTCATCATTCTGGATTCTATCACCTCCATGTCCAACTGCTCTGCTTTTCTTTTAAGATTTTGATGAGAGGCCTTAATGAGACGAAGAGGAGGCATTATTAATGAGGTGCACTCAATTAAAATCTTCTGCTGGCACAGAGGCTGCCCCCACTACTAGTATGCAACTGTGAACATGTGTAGCAATCACGATGTCATTTCTTTTAATTGGATTTGTCTCGCAACTGATCTCTAGCACCTAGAGAGAGTCTAGTCTTCCAAAGTAAACATTCAACTGATGTTATTGCAACGACTGACACACCTCCAATGTTGGTATAACTGAGCCTCACCTAATTTGCAAATCACTCTCTAGGCTGGATATCTCTTCACACGTTTGATAGTGAGTCTCACAATCTTTTTAGGGAATTTCTCAAGTAACTAAAAGTGATACTAAAAGGTAACTGGCACTGAAAGTAGTGAATTCCAATGGTGCATATCACTTCAAAGTTTACATTTTTGTCTCAAAAAATATCTTTTTTTTCAGGTTGAATAGTGCTAAACTGTAAAAGATGCAAAGATTCAAACCATATAGGAAACTGTACATTATCAATGAGATGTTACGTCCTTGCAAAACAGTTTTGGACTGATTCTTATTGAAACAGGATCAGTTGTATGAATGAAACAGTTTCAAAGTACATGAAGGATATAAACTCATGATTTTCCTTCATATTGTAATAGTGTGCAATTGCTTGGACGATACTCGACAGAATATTTTCTCAAACAATGGCTGAAATTGATCAAACTTGAACAACTTATCCTCCACCCCCCCCCCCCAAAATGTTTAATATGAAAGGGGACGTCAAATGATGTGAGTGAAATAGCAGTTGTAGCAAAGATTCAAACCACAAACAAACAATAAATTGCATTGCTCAAATAAGCATATATCAAAATGGATAATGAACAAAAACAAAAAGCCTGCTGAGCAAATAACCAATGAAAAGTACCTTTGTAACCAATTCTCAGGGAACCATCAATTTTCAGAAACTGAAACTTTTTTCTCTTTTGTCCATGTGCTTAAAAAATTCATATCCATTAGAATAAAAAGGAAATGGATGTTTTCTTGGTTGTCTTCTGTTTACCTTTAAATCTTTTAATTCTTTCTCTAGTCTCAGCCTTTCTGCAGTCTCCGCCTCTAACATTTCAGTAACGTTGGTCGCTGTGTCGTGTTCTTCTGACAGGTCTGTGGTCAGCTCTGTCATCTGTGAGTAAAAGAAGGTTAAATACTTGCAAGCTGCCCAAGATGATTCAAGGAAAACTTTATGGTTGTCAACTTACCCCCGACTCTATGGCTGTTCCCTCTGAC
>KN887708.1:53052-63354 GCA_000934455.1 Apostichopus parvimensis | reverse complement strand
GCTATAAACTTTCTACTTTCAAAAGTCTACTTAAGACCCATATTTTCACTTGTTCTTTTGTAAATTAATTTACTTTCTTTGTAAAGCGCCTTGAGCAGTGACTTTTGTTTACTGATTTGGCGCTATATAAGTCTCATTTATTATTATTATTATTATTATAAGATACATCACAGTTCAGCTGTGCATACAACTTAGAAACTAAACAACTAACAACGACTGTAACACTGAGTCTAGTTATAACTGCTTGAAACCTTTGACCAGAATGCGTAGAAAGCTTCGGATAAGGGATCGGACAAATTGTCATGTATCTGAAAATTAGCACTGTGCAGGTGACAGCCTAGTTTTCGAGATCGAACAGCGCACGAAAATGGAGGCACTAATACCAGTAATCAACAAACTACAAGATGTATTCAACACTATCGGGTCAGACGCTATACAACTCCCACAAATCGTAGTTGTTGGAGCACAGGTAGTCTATGACGAGTGGTTCTGTATTTTTTGGGCTTGGGCATGACACAGCTACTAGTACTACAGTACCAGGCTAAGTTACTGTAGGCTAATTGTCAAATATGGGTCTAAGTTATCAGTGGTGCTATTGTACAAGTGCTGCAGTATACAGTGCGTACGCAAGGGAATCCATAGGCCCACCTCAACCACGAAGTAACTTGACCAAGTTGAGTTATCCTACCCCGCTAAGGTTTTCCCATTTAGCATTGACTCACAGTGATAATGACCACATATACCTGATAACCCAGTTTTTTTTTTGGCTAGGCCTGCTCACATTCCCCTAGCCTAGGCTGAAGGTAAAATCAATTTGCCAAATTAAATAATTAAAACTAGTTACAGTTACACTAAAGTACATTAACATTAGTAAGGGGATGGCGAGAAAATAGTAGTTAGATGCTGCATGGACTCAATCTCAGTGGCAGTTTTTGCTCTGTGGCTGGCAGGAAACTCAGACATTTGATAACAAGAAGGCCCTATAACCAAATGCACTGAAGTACGCGAAATATTTATCAGCGAATTGATTGCTACAACTAGCCTAAGACTAATGTGTGTAAAGGTTTAGTGTTGACAAGTAATACAAATTGGGATTTTCCTAATTTCAGCTTTAGAGGTCTTCCGGCCAACAACTAATTGTCTACATCAAATTCAGGTTGCATTGTAACTAAATACCCCCAAATTGGTAAAATGATTAAATTGGTATTATCCTCCATAACTTTGAGGATGCTGAAATAAAGCAAAAATTGGTGGTTGCTAACAGCATTGTTACGAATGTAGGATTCTGAGTCTGGGTGGCAATGTCTTAGCCAGAATGCCAAATCTTCATGTTGCTTGCATCAGGCAGATGCAAACTTGTTTTCACTTGAGAAACAGACCCTAAGTTCACATTCACAACTAGGCCTATGTAAAACATCACAAAATTTTGAATGAGCATCTCTCTGTCATTCTTTTGAAAAGCCTCAACTTCTTCTGAAAAGAACCAAAACTTCTTCCAATCCTACGGACGATTGAAGTTGTTTTCAAACAACTTCAATCGCAAGGTACAGGGGTAACAACACATTGAATGCAGCGATCAAAACACAGTGAATTTTCCGTAAACTTCTACAATGTCAGTAATTTAGCATTTCAGTTACACCATGGTAAGAGTGACCTTTTCCTTTTTTTTCAATATTTTTTACCCTTTTTCTTTTACAGAGTAGCGGAAAAAGCTCTGTCCTTGAAAACCTTGTTGGAAGAGACTTTCTACCGAGAGGTAAGAATTTCTTGGTTGGTAACTTTCTTCTTTAGTGAAGAATGTGAGTGACCATAGTTGTTAAGTTTGTGTAAGGATACATGGAAACCAATTAACTGAGCTGTGATCAAACAAGGCTTTGAGATTGAAATATATAGCATTGCTTTTTGGAGGTCTTATAAGTGCCAGATGTTGCACAGTTTGTAAGTGGCAGAGCATATTTCCAGCTCTTTGGGTACATATATCACATACCACTCACACTGAATATGGAAATTCATTCTGAAATACTGAATCTTTCTAAGGAGGGGGGGGGTTGGAGGGGGGATTCACATGAAGGGCAAATTTTAAAGTGTATAGATCTCTAATTTCATTGGAGGGGTTGCTGGTGGAGTAGAATGTTGAACTTTTAGAAATACTTTTAGCAAGGAACACAGAAGTTGGTACCAAATCAAACTGGTTCCTGAATTAATTCCCAGATAGTACTCTTAATTTAACATGCGGTGGAAATGTGTGTACGATAATTTACACGTACGTTATGAATTCAATAGTTTAGCCCCATACTGTAGATGTCTTACTGGTTTCGTTGACGAGCTTGCAAGAAATAAGAATATTCTAACTTCAGTCAACAAAATGCATAATTTTACAATGTATACATGTGTACTTTACACGCAGTATGAGCAAGGCTTTGTACTTCAAATAGTATGCAGGGACAAAAAAATAGAAATAAATGGTCCTTTTTGAAAATAATCATTAACAGAGAAAAGCACTAGAATACAGTTGGTAAGGTTTTACCCGCAGTGCTTTCTTTCTCCTCATTACAGGAGTAATTGCCATGAACTGCAGTGCATTTCTGGCAAAGATACTTTAGTGGATAGCATGATGTTACCATGCTGGTATGAAAAAGAAAAGTTATGACAAACACAATTAAAAAATTTGGTCATCAACAAAACTGTTATTAGTCACTTTCACGTGTATGTTTGTATATGAATATGATTTGTAAATTGTATTGCAACAATGAGTCCTATTGAACTTCGTAGACAGTATTAAATAATTTGGTGACCAGCATTCAACAAGCATGATACAGCATACAAGGTCATCACAAGGTCATTTTTGCAAAGCTATGTGCTAGCTTTTATAACTACTAACGGATATCTGGTATTTGTTTAATACATCCATGATGCGATGTAAATATCAGCCAATGTTAAATTTTAGGGAGAGATTCAGACTAAATACACACAGGTTGAAACATTCCTATATAAACATAATGTTTGAGAAAAAATTTAACTATACTTGAAATTTTAGCTTTAAATCGACACATTTGTAATATTAGTAGAACCAAGTTTATGATTTTCTTGTTAACTTGTGTGTTTTGAAAGCATGGCCAAAAAAAATGCCATAATGGTTATATCTGTTAGATATTTAAACACTTTCTAGGCAATTTCTACTAAATTAGCATCCATTACTGAATCCCCAGTGGCAACTTTTATACTACCAGGTTGCTCAGTCTTAAGGGAAGGGATATCAGAGGCAGGAAATTGATGATTTCCAATAGCAGACACTTACACACTTTAAAGCACTAGGTGTTGCTTGTACTGTACAGTAGGTAGGAAAATTACCACTGATACCTCTAACACATTGTTTAGGCAGCCTTTTAGGATGTGTTTTGGTACATTTTTGACACAATTTGACACCAAAACACATCCAAAACAGTGAAGTTCATTAATTAGCTTCACTAGTCAAGTTGCAATTCAAATCATGATGCAGGAAAATTCGAAAAAGTTTGAGACTGTGCTGACTTACATGTTACTAACGATAGTATGAGGAAGCAGTTTGACAACAAAGTTTGGGAATTTTAATACCTTAATAGATGAAAATTGTTTAGGATAAACTTGTACATTCAAAGTGTAGAGTCATTTTCTGAAAGACTCTTATTAATTCCCCTTTTTTTACTATTCTTTTTGAAAGTGAAAAAAATGCAGGAAAATTTTTTTTTTGGATCAATTGCCAAATTATTTTGAGTATTTATATAGATATCTTTAAGTTTCTAATAATTGGCAACTAGATGCACCCAGGTGCTTTAAAGCATCAGTTCTTTTGCCGTTGTTATGGAAGGTTGTTTGGTGTTCTATCTGCAAAGGTATAAAATAATTTTCCTTTTGTTTTCTCTCTCCGCAGGAAGTGGAATTGTTACTAGGAGGCCGTTGGTACTGCAGATGATCCATGTTGATCCAGAAGACAAAAAGAATGCAGCAGGAGAAGGAGAAGGTGAGAAATCGATGATTGGGGGGGGGGGAGCTATCGTCTGATGGGTAAAATTGTCTTTACGTAGCATGAGCGTGTAACTGATTAAATAATAGTTAAACAGTAGTGGAGGGGAGGGGGGTGGGGAGTGATTTCAATCACTGAGCATCTAAGTCACAGATCCTGTGACAAACCAACCTCATCAATAAAAAAAAAAATAAAAAAATGCTGACGAGTTCACAACTAGAGATCGTTAGTGTACCAGCGACTCACTTGTCTCTACTCCAGTAAGATTTGGTCTAACGCCATTCACTTCAAAACTGTGTGACGTCAGATTCCCACCGGGACCATTCAGGTAACCCAGAGTGGTATATGGTAGCCCATCCACCGGAACTTGCCCAGTGGGGTCCATTACCACACCTGTGCCCGGAAAAAAAGAACGTAATTTCGAAAGTTACAACCAAAGAAGCTATCAGAATTAAGAATGTATAGGCCTACTGTACGCATTAACTAAATCTCTGGGTAACTTTTGGATATAGTTCGGATATTCGATTAGCGTTCCATAACATTGTCTTTAAAGCAGCTTTTCGACTTAATTCTTGAAATATTGCCATAAATTCTGAAAATTATGTTCACTTATATAGTTCGAGAAGATCACTTTATGATCAGCTGAGGACAGGTTCTTGCTGTGCCACTTTTCAACCAGGAGGACCTTTATATGTGTGCTGTGTGTGAATGTCTGGTGTGAGCTGTCACACCTTAGTCTTCTCTTCTCCCCCTCCCTTCCCCCCCCCCCCAAGAAAAAAAAAAGGATAAACTAGGAACTTCACTCTTTAATATGATGCTCAGAAAGTTCACATAGAAACATTGTCAGTCCTTCTCATTCTTTCCATGCTTCTGCCAACTTGAACCTGGACCCTAGTTACCATGGTTACATGGCTAAAATCCCAATTGTATAGAACAGGGTGTGTTCCTACAACCCTGTGGCTAGTTCATATTTACATAGATATTAACTAGCTACACTTATAGACATAATTTATGCACAGAGTTTTGTTTCAGCCTCTCATGACAAGAATACTATTTTGGCAGTCAGTTTGTCATGTAGCTAGTAAAAATTTGATTTTAACCTTGAAATATTTCCCACCAATCAGAACACAGTTGGCTAAGCCGGGCCTAGACATGCTCGTTTTACAGTGTTATCTGTTAGTTTTATTTTGTTAGAAAGATGGTGTTTGGTGAGGTACTATAGAGGGGCAGTAGCAGGGGGGTTGGGGTCGGGATGGTGCATTTAAATATTCAGTGTAGTACTGTAACGATTCAAATATTGCACCGGTAGTGTATCTTTTCCACTAAATGACTTAAAAACACTTTTCAGCATTAAACCAAATTAAAATTAGATAAGACTGCTTGTGGTTTGATTATTTAGTCATACCCTGCCCCTCTCAATCAGAAGATGACCCTCCCTTGTTCTTTTCCATTTCATGTTGTACCCCATCACTGATGATGGATGCAGAATCCAAAGGTAACTTGATTGTTATCTTGGATGTTTTAAGCAAGGCATGACAACTAAGGCAAAAAATCCAAACTGTGCGATAAATTAAAGGACAAATCTTGATTGTTTGTAGCATGTTATGAGCAACATGAAGATGTTACACATGTGTCTGTTCCTGTTATACTACGAGTGCTTCATGATAAGGAACTGTGTGGGGTGCAAAAAAACCGTACGTGTCTTGTTGTGTACGGTAATTACAACCGTCGTGAATGTACTGTGTTCAGTTTGTTGCATGTTTCTGTACAACCCTTGTTTGTAAACATCTTTGCCAAGATGTAACCAGTTGTGTAGCTAGTGTTTCTGCCATATAAATACTCTTAGTTTTGTCTTGTCCATTATAATGGTACAACAAGGTTTGCACTCAACTGTTTGCATCTATAGATGGGGCAGGCTATGTTGATCAAGACAAAGACTGCTGCTATGAGCAATTATCCAACATTCCTTTACCCTTTCAGGCTATTATTACCCACCCAGTTTTGAAAGGAAAATACAATTCAAAAACCCCCCCAAATAAGTGTCTTCTTTTATACCAGGAGAACATTTAATTGTTGTGTGAGTATTTTTGAACATTTTGAACAAAACTGCTATAATCATGGTTGGGTCTACCTTTCACCTCCTATATCCTCTAAGGCAGAGGGCTATTTAGAGCAATAAACCATACATGAGAGAATAGAGAAACATAACATGAAAAATGGAATCCTCCCTGTCTATCAAATCAGTGGTAAAGTGATTTAACCCAATCTCATTACTCCTCAACAAAAGGAGATCTATAAGTAAAAAATTATAATTTGAAGCGAATATAAGCCTGTCATACATCACTGGTTGTGATCAATCAGTACTCATAAAAATTTTTAAATTGATAGAAATTAAAACTTCACTATCAAGGTGACAGAACATATTTTTTTATAAGCTTAATCGATTATCCAAGAGGAGAACGGAAGGAAGAGATGTGAGGCAGTCACAAACTAGCCGAGCTAAGTAACAG
This sequence comes from Apostichopus parvimensis, assembly GCA_000934455.1. Lineage (NCBI taxonomy): Eukaryota > Metazoa > Echinodermata > Holothuroidea > Aspidochirotida > Stichopodidae > Apostichopus > Apostichopus parvimensis. The sequence goes on along the minus strand of KN887708.1, from coordinate 56,841 downwards.
CAGAACTAGAGCAATCAACCGAAGATCATGTCGGCCTTAAAAGCATGTACTGTGCACTGTAGTTACCATAGGGGTAAATACGTTTCTCTTAGTGAGTGGCTATAAATCAGGGTTGGCAGTAGATTTCTGCATTTAGTACTGGTAGGACAATTTGATAAATCCAGTTACTGTTCCTGTGCTTGAGTATTGAATTGTGTACAGTTCTTCTAGTTGATATATGCTCTTATATTAAAAGCATTTGTTTACCTATTGGATGTGAAAGGCCTGAGTTTTTTATATAGATTTAACTTTATTTAAAATCAATACCCAGATGTTTGGGATCAGTGCTTTACAGTGGGCAGGGTCCATTCCTTTTCGAAACTCCCTCTTCTTATGTTAGTGTCGTATAAATTTGTCCTACCTGTAGCAAAGGTTTGTTCAACATTAGGACTGACCTTGGAGAGGTTAAATATAATTTTAAGTTATACTTACTCTCGACAACTAGGTTCTTTATGATCCTCCGACGACCCAGTCGCCTCTCTGACTGTTTCAATTGACTGGTTCAACTCTCCAGTAAATGGTCTAGATGAGGGAGCTGTATATGGTCAAAATATGGCTTTGCAACTATAGCGCTAGCGCGAGGTAGATGTACCAAATAAATATGATGCAGACTAGACACGCAATTACTCCTAATAAGTAAGGCAATACAAATATGAATGTAATATCCACCCTGTCCTATAACCACTCTCTCTTAATGAGATAACCACAGGGTGACCATGCCCTGAGTAACTGCAATGTCTAAGGTAAACGATATGTATAAGTAATAACTGTTATCAGTATCTTAACTGTGTGCAGACCATGTGGAGAAGAGAGTGAGTGACCACATGTGTGTCCCTTATATACCAGCCTAGGTACTTTCAATGGTAACCTAATTAGCATGTGTATAGAAACTTTATAAAGTGCTCCTGATGGAGAATTCCATCAATGCAATCTGGATTACTCTAGCCAGAGGCTTATTAGAGGGGGTAAGTAAACAAACAAAGTTGACCAGTATAATATGGTCACTACAACCTAAGAATCATTGGCATTTTTGTCTCCTTGAGGAAAGTTTTCAGAAATTCCTCTCTTTTATTCCCTTAATTTTTATGCTCTTACTGATAATATGCTTCTCCCTCCCTTTCTTGTTTGATATAGTATAGCATTTTTGTTTTCCAGTAGAAAATAAGATATCATCCCATTTTATCCAATCCAGTGTGCATTTTATTTTATTCTTCAAAGCAACCCTCACACGCCCATTTTCCTTAATAAGGAGTAGCATGAATTTGTTAGCATGGCTTACCGTAGATTACTGCACATAAATTTGTTAACCCGTGCAAAATTTCTACAGAAGCATGTTCCCCGAACATTGTGTCTTTGTTCTTTGTTGATTCATATTTCATATTTGATAAATTAGCATTGCATATTCTGATTCTCGATAGTGCCAGGCTACTGTACCATTAAATATTACAGTTCAGTGTTAAGTTATTGACCTTTGGAGCTGAAGATAACGATTAGAGACAAGCATTTTTTGTTGTTTTAGTTGATAAGCTATGTCTGCTGTTTACTTCTTCTCAATTCTAAAATGCATACTTTCAGTTTGTTCGTAGAGAATTAAACAAGGGAAAGAAGGATCTCCAACTTTTTGTTGGTTAGATGGTGGGATAAACAAACCATGTGGTTGATGTGATATGCTACTGTAATGTTTGCATGTAGAAAAGAATATAAGAATGATAGTTTATGGCAACATTTTCTCAAAAAACCTTGCCGAAATGGTTATCCTCAGAATGTCCAAACTGTTCAGTGTTTTATAGACCTGTAACTCTTGCATCTTCCAGGTTCAAATGTTTTGGTTACAAAAGAAGGGGGTAATTTTACTTATTTCCATGTTCAGAGGCTTTATTTTTTGGTAAAGTTTTATAATAAGATATTATTCATCAAAATAAGAGTTATTTTAATATCCAGGTTGATTTGTTTATAGAGTTATTTTAATAGACAGGTTGATTTGTTTAAAGCAGTCTCAACCAGGTAAATTATTGGATGTACAGGTAAGGATCATATAGAAGACAACATCGACACTGTAAGCAGTGGACGGCACTGCCGTTGTCTTTATTAACTTTAATAACAACAATGATATGTTCAAAATGATGCAGATTTTTGTATATTCCTTTATTCTCTTAGATGAGATCGAAGCAGAAGAATGGGGTAAGTTCCTCCACACAAAGAACAAAATATATACAGACTTTGAAGAGATACGGGAGGAGATCCAAAGCGAGACAGACAGGATGGCTGGAACGAATAAGGTGAGATGAAAAGCAAGCACAGTGGGACGTCGACCGTCACCATGCGTAATTATGTGTACACAGACCTTCTATTGACTGACCTCAATTAATATCTGTTTACTCTTGGCGAATTGAAATTACCCCTACCAATTCTTGAAATTGAGAGTTAGAAAGTTTATCAAGTTTGAAAGTAAGAGGGCCAGGCGTTTGGATCCTAGAATTGAGAGTGTGGTGGCCAATTGGCTAAGGCATCGGACTCGCGATCCAAGGATTGCTGGTTCAATTCATGCCTAGTTCATTGTGTTGTGTCCTTGGGCAAGATGCTTTATCTCACTTGCCTCTCTCGACCCAGGGGTTAATTGGGTACCTGTGAGGTAACTTGTCATTAGGCGCAGTATATAACTGCTGCTGACTGGAGGGATTGTATCTGGGACAGGTTATCATTGACCAGGGGTAATATAACGTCTGTAAAGCGCTTTGAGACCTATCGCTGGTGTAAAGCGCTATATAAAAACCAAATATTATGATATATTAGCAGGATCTTCTTCAGGATCTAACTGAAATGAAACAATTTAAGAGACAGAGAGAGAAACATATGGACAGAGAGACAGATGGACAGACAGACAGACAGTTGAATTGGACAAATTAGCAATGAATAGAGCAAAAGGAAGACAGGACAAAGGAGATCTTGAGGAAATTTGAAAGGAAAGAGTTATGAGAGGTCATAATGGGAGGTCGAGATAAAGTCTGAGGGGTGTAACAAGGGGAGGTAATTGGTAATGGTGATTAAAAAGAAGAAAAGAACAATTAGGAAGGCTTGTTACAGTATGGAAGCAGTTTGCTAACAGTGCTATCTCTCTTCAGTTTTGAAAGTGTGCGTCTAAGATTTGGCCAAACCCACTGTACCCATTATGTGACATAGCATCTGCACACAGCTTATTTCACAGAATTTTTTCCCCCTCATAGGCAAAAATAATTTTAAAAGAATGATGATAATTAAAAGTAATGAGTGAAGAGTAGAGATTCAATTGTTTATGTTGATCAAAAACATAAAATGTTGAGTAATTATAAAAATTAATTAATTATAATTAATACTCTTTCAATGATAGATTTGATCTTCGCTTCATTTCCCAAACAACTTGACTTTTTTCTCGGTAAAAGATGCTCTTGGTTTCTGTAGCTGCAAAGCTTGACGATGATCTGGGAGAATGTCTAAAAAGCACCCATCCCTCCTTTTCTGCCACACCCGTTTTTCTAAAAACTACTTCTTTTTTTCATCTTTGTAGGGAATTTCACCAGATGCAATCCATCTAAGAGTCTATTCCAATAAAGTTCTCAATTTGACCTTGGTTGACCTGCCAGGCCTCACGAAAGTAGCGGTCGGCGACCAGCCGGAAGACATCGAACTTCAGATACGGAGTTTAGTCGTGGAGCACATTAGCAACCCCAACTCAATCATCTTGGCAGTAACAGCAGCAAACACAGATATGGC
>KN887708.1:31976-43985 GCA_000934455.1 Apostichopus parvimensis | reverse complement strand
TACTATAGGAGAGTTGTGTAGGATTGGTGAATAGAACAGCAATATGTATTCTGTAGGAGAGATGTGTAGGTTTGGTGATTGAACACCGATATGTACACTGTATGAGAGATGTGTAGATTTGATGAATAGAACACCAATATATGCACTGTAGGAGAGATGTGTAGGTTTAGTGAATAGAACAGCAATATATACACCGTAGGAGAGATGTGTAGGTTTGATGAATAGAACACCGATATGTACACTGTAGGAGAGTTGTGCAGGTTTGGTGGATAGAATAGCAATATGTATACTGTAGGAGAGGTGAGTTGGTTTGGAGAATAGAACACCAGCTTTGGCTGGTTACACTCCCATGGGGATGGATCATAGACCTATCTCTTTTGGTAAATATTAGTATCTCCAAAGTGTGATGGAGAGTGGTACCACTTTATCATCTCATCAGGTTTCCCTCTTTTTCGGGGGGGGGGGGAGGGGGTGGGAGTATGTAGTTTGCAGCGTAATCTGAATTTAATGTAAGCAACTTGAAGCTGATTTTGGTTGTCTGAACATATTTGGTTGTCTCAGTCGATCGGACATCCGTTTCAAATTTGTCCTGGTGTCATATCTTTAAGGTTATACAAGATAAAGTTTCTCAGCAATATTGTTCTTTGAAAGAGAATTGTCTTAGGTGATAAAACTTTCTTAAAACATGCTAGCATGTTTTAGATTGAATGCAAAGTGCAGGAGCAAGCAGAGAGAGAGATAAAGGAGTTAGCATTTTTTTAAATATATTTTTTAAATATTTTAATAATTCCCTACAACAACATTGGGTGTAAAATTCTGATGACTTCACATCTAAGATTAGGTAAAACTTGACTCAAAAGTCATGCATGTTATTATTTCATAACATTTTCCACTTTCCTCTGTTTGCAGCCGGACCTCCCAGTATCCCGTAAACTTTCTCCAAGGGAACAGAGAGATGTTGATGTCATTAGTAAGTAAATTGCCATCTTGCAGTTTAATCTGTAGTTTGATTTGAATGGGTCACAATCGGGTGGAACCATTTCTTGATCCTTTTACAAGAGTGGTACTTGTAAACATTCATTCATTCATTCATTCATTCATTCATTCATTCATTCATTCCTTTGTTCATTCATTCATTTCCAGCAAGAAAAACGTTTGACAGAATTTTAATAGAACAGAGACTCAGTGTGTACATATACAGGTGATGTTTACATGCTACTGTAATCTTATTGTAACTTTATTGCATGGGCAGAAGAAAACAGAAGTGCAACACTTATCAAATCGTTTTCCCCTACGTGCTCTCAATAATGCTCAGGATAAAACTATATACACACATCAAGAAAATGAACACTGGCAAATGAAAATATGATATCAATGGGAAAAAAAGAAGAAATAAAAATAGTCTTGATCCAGTTACCTTAGTACACCAAAGTTAGCATCGAGAATGATAAAGTTATCAAACTATTTAAATTAAAGCCATGCATTAAACAATTAATAAACTACTTTTGCATCTGATTAAACGGCGAATTAACCCAATAATTTTGAAGCATACAAATGGTTGCATGGAACCAGGCAAATTGGACTAATGGGCTCCTACTTATATATAAATATTATATGGGCTTGGTAAGAGACATGCCACATTATAATCCAATTCAAAAGGTAGTTTTGATACATCATAGTTAGATCAAAGAAATAAATTCAAATGACCTTTGACATTTGGACAGGTATTGTTTCCGGAGAACAGTTGCATCTTTAGGTCAAAGAAATAAGTTCAAATGACCTTTGACATTTGGACAGGTATTGTTTCCAGAGAACAGTTGCACACTAGATTATGTTCAAAGCATGGAACAGACGAAGACACATCTTTACCGCTATCTGAGAACAGCCAGTCTTTGGATCTACTGAGATTTTGTTTACCCTTTGCCCCACTCCCCTCTCCCTGGTGGTAGTACCTCTGTGTACCCTGTTATACCAAATGTTCAGCTATTTCACTACTTGTTTAAAGTCCTGTGTTTTTATTATATTTTATGGTACATTCATGGTAAATTATTAGATCTTGCTGCTCACTAGTCAATTGCTTTTAATTTTTTACTGATTTTTTTCTCTCTACTTTTGACTATATTCTGTCTAAGAATTTTCATCAGGTTAACATGACATTTGGTGACCAATTGCATTTTCCATAAAATTCTTCGATAGTATGGTCACAGACATTAAAATGACACTCAAATGTGCTGTTGATGGGTTAGTACATACAAAGAAATAAGGGGTTGCCTTTGTTGTCACTTTCAAATTCTTGATGGTTATTTTCATCCAATTTGATTCCCCTTTTTAGCTCATACCAGCATGCTGGTGTGAGCTATTGTTACAGTGCGGCGTCTATCACTCTATCACTCTATCATTCTATCACTCTATCACTCTATCCGTCAACAATTGGTAAAACCGCTCCCACTCGCACAGTGTTTTATGGAATTTCATGAAACTTGGACACAAGGACCATTGGGTATAGGGCCATCAGAGATGGTCCAAAGTTTGGGGTCCAAGGTCACCTGTGGGCCGTAATGGGCTATTTTCTGGAAATACGCAAAATGCTTCTCCTACAGATTCGATGGTACAATGTTGAGGGTTTGTCACGATAGTGCTATGGAAGTGTTACCTTCAGGGTGTTCATGAATTTGAGATCAAAGATCAACTAGGGGTCTTTTGTGGCCCGGGCTGCGGCCCTATATTTTCAAATTGCTTCCGTTCGTACAGTGTATGGCCAGTTATAATGAAACTTGGTCACAACGTTCCTCGGGATAAGGTTTACGAGGGGTGTTCGGAAAATTGAGGTCAAATGTCATTTAGGGGGGTCAAATGTCATATTTTCAAATATCTCATTCTCCTCAAGATTTTGATGGATCATATTCAAAGTTGAACTGATGATTGTTGGATTGTGTAAGAATAAGGTGATGCCGAATAATTTTTGGTCAAAAGTTAATTAATTACAATTAATCCCCATTGTTTCAAAAAATATGAGCCTTCACCTTTTTCCAAAGCTCCTTTAATTTGTCTCCCAGTCTCTGCAGTGTTTGTTTACATTTGTGGTTAAGCTCTGCAGAGGCTGTTAGTGGAATTAAAGCAGGATTGGGAGTTGTTATTAACTGTTGAACTGTAAGCATGAGAGCCCTATAGCCAATCAGCACTTGCCGATTCTTAGAAGTCTTAGAGCCTGAGGTATGTAGGCAGCCAGCCAAAATTTTGGGAAGGAGTGCTTGTGAAGTTATGTCTGCTCAGGTAGAGGGGAGAAAGTTCAGTGGTATTGTTTAAAAGAGTGGGTAAAATAGGATTTAAAGGGGAAAAATAGGAATTATAGCCAGTGGTGTGGCCAGGATTATGCTAACGGACGGGGGGGGGGCTCAAAATTGTCTTTGAACCTAAACTGTTTGGCCTCATGGGCCCAAACTTGGTGGAATCTGAATTATGGTGGGCCATAAAGTTTTGTGGGCCCTACATTTTTAAGCTCGAATAGGTATGAGCTTCTGCACCATTGGTGCTCTAGTTTCAACTGAGCCAGAATTTTTGTCCTACAAACCCAATATTTGGAAGCATAACACTCCTACACCCACCCCATCTTTCTTTGAAAGAGGGGCTCTGATGTACTATAGCATATGTCACATTCTGGCGTTCTCCATCACTCTGGTCTCTGGGAGTACGACCCTCTTTGAATATCTTATTCTTTCAACAGAGAAATTAATCTACAGTTACTTTCTGATCGTGGTAAGAATATACAGGACAGCATCCCCAAAGCAATCATGCATTTGATGTCTTCTTCTTTCAACAGAGAAATTAATCTACAGTTACTTTCTGATCGTGCGTAAGAATATACAGGACAGCGTCCCCAAAGCCATCATGCATTTCCTCGTCAATCATGTCCAGGATAACCTACAGAGCTACCTGGTCGGTCGTCTCTACAAGCAGGACGAAATAAATACACTGCTGAATGAGTCTGAAAACATTGCACAGAGGAGGAAAGATGCCCAGGAGATGTTAGGGGTAAGAAAAGCTGTTTTTACCCCTCCCCTACCCGAACATCTCAAAATGATAACAAATGCTCAATGCCCTCTAACGGCTTTTGAAGGTTGACCCCCTGTTGGGCAGAATGTGTTGATATGTCACCGTCCATCACAAAGGTGCACACAATTCTAACATCTGTGTTAAGAGGTTCGCTGGCAGTGTCATTGACAACCATGCAGTGATGAGCTTTTTCCGCGAATTCGCGGAATATCCGTGATTTCTTTTCTACAAAAACTATTATCCTAACACACTGTAGCATATGCAAACTGGAGCCTATACCGCAATTTTGCAAACTTCAGTAAATTTTTTTTACCCCAGACTCATCCCTGATCATGACTGATAAACTTCAATGCAAATCTACTTGATAGGAAGAAGGAAGCTCGGTGTGGGGAAGGGGAGAGGGTGGGGGAGGGGCAAGAGTTCACCAACTGAAGGAAAAAACAGGTTGGAGAACTATTGTTACACAATGTGTGTTACATTTGGTCAATCTTGGTTTCTCTTGTTTTTGCTCCTCAGGCTTTGCAGCAAGCTGGCCAAGTTATCGGTGAAATTAGAGAAACTCATCTTTGGTGATTGGAGGAGAGGAGTACGTGTCAAGTTTGGAGCTAAAACATTGGTGGATAAGACATTATGTGTGCAAGAAGTAATTATTGATTGTCCAATGTGTGTGTGATGTTATGAAAGTCGGCCCTTTATGAGGACATTAAAAATGGGGAAAGTTTGCCTGTGTTTTGTCTTGTATGGAACAGATCAAATCAGGGAATTCTTTAAAGCAATTCATCTAGATGAAGATGAAATAACTACGGACATCTCTGTCCTCTTTTAAATGTAGAGACACTTTTCCTGAAGATTTTGGATTGCTTATTCTGTTTGATTTGCTGAAAAGTTGAAAAGGTTGTCAGCATTTTCCTCAAATGAAAGATCTTCCTAATAACTAGAGTTTCTTGAGAGCAGAGAATAGACTTTGTGGTGTAATCTTGATTAGAATTCAGCTTAGAAAAAAATATAACTTTCTTCCGTAGGTTGCTTAAAAATGATAACCATGTTCGTGTATAACTTGTAAAGATGGCAGCATTGATGATTTCTAATTTGTAAGCGAGTTATCGACCCTCTTTCATGAAGTGATTCGGACAGGTGGATTAACAGGGTTTAGATGGTTCAGCTATAAAAACACTTGCCTTGTGAATTTTCTCATCAGAATGTTACATTATGTTTATAACCTCTGTTTACATTAAACAGTTTATTCTCACTCAAGACCATATTTGTTAGTTAAGCCACTAATTTGGAATTTCCCCCCATATATTTTTTATGACACATGAAAGACCTGCAAGCTTATATGACCAAGTCATAATGTTAGCATTTATATATTTCTAAAATTCTTTGCAAAAGTAGTTGAAATAAAGTTAGATAAAAGTAGAGATAGTTGCTAGAGAAATGGTAAGTCATGATATCATAGAAACAAGTAAAGCAGATTAAAATACTTTTTAATTGCATAAATGATTCTTCAACACAACACAGTGAATTTACATGAACTTAAAAAGTTATGATTTTTTTTGGAAGGAACATGTTTGTCTGAAATATTTACATATAGTTTTTTCAGAATTCGACAGGAAGTTTAGTTGTTTTGACACGAATATGGATTTCTAGTAGGGTACGCAAAGTCTATATGGTGTAGCTTTGTAAAAGCCACACAGTGATGTTGTAATATTGTATCCCATGTTTAGTTTGTGAATGGTTTCATTTGGAAATGTTGGATTAAGACCTCGATTGATTTGATGGTTTGTCACTTCGACTAGGCATTTCATGTGACATTAGTTTGCTTTAGGTAATCATTCAACAACAAGGGTTTCAAGATGAATCGCTTGACTTGAGGTTTATGGCAGTATTTGAGTAACACTGTGCAGTCTCAACAAAAGCTTATTAAGAATTACCGGCATTTAATTCCAGGTGTTGGTACTTAAACAAATATCAACAACGGCCATATTTAACCTGTTAGTGTTTACCCTTTGATGACCACTGACAAAAGACCTAGTCACTGTGTATGGAAAATATGAAACTGTCTCTGAAGGTCTTAGTTGCTAATGGATTCAACAATCTTAGCACATACACAACTAAGTATCAGAGTTAAGCATGAACTTATTTATCCTTCACAAGTATTTTTCTATGGATATTTGCAAGCAAGGGGTTTGTATAATTGGGTGCCATTTCAAAGAGAACCTCTTTCATGAATGAGTGATCATTAGACCTAACAGTCAAGTCTTCTTGAAGATGCAGTCAATCCTTCACTCAAAGTAAAAACCTCCTGGGACATCTAATGTAACCTCGGTATTAAGTTACACGTAATAAGGTAACAAAAATAATAGGGTAATAAAAGATTTAAGGCGAAAATTAGTTTGTTATGAACTGAGCCACATTAAAAGTGGTTGAAAAGTGTCTCTTTGTGGGTTGGAAAATGAGCTGTAAACTATCTGATGCAATGTATACAATTTATTTGTAGAGAGGTAGATTTTTTTACTCTTAGAAAAGCCTGTGGTGCAATACTGGTGAATTTTGTACATTTACATTGCTTTCGGAATGTTTTGCTTTTTTCTTCATTTCATTTTGTTTCATTTCTCTTTTTGCTCTTCCACCTCAGCTTGTTTTAAGGGTTCCTTCTTCTTTTCTTTCCCTAATTGTAAGCAATTAATTTAAGTAAATTTTTGAAGTATTTGAAGAGTGGAACAACGGTACAGAGAAGCACTGCAAATCTTTCCTAACCTATAAACATGAGTAAGTTTCCTACCCAGTGGGATAACTAGTAATTCAGCCGTCAGCATGCTTATAGAAGTCTTGTATAACAAGTAAGTCATACTTCTACCTATAAACTATACCCCCAAACTATTTAATTTCGCTATGGTATGATGTTTTCCTTAACTATGTAAAATGTGTGTATGTGTGTAAAGTATGATCATGTTATATAACTATGATCTCTTTGCTTTGGCTCCTCATTTATGACTTATTTTCTTCCATTTTTCTTAACTTCTTTCCTACCCTTCCCCCCTTTTTTTTTTATTACCCAGGAGGTCTTTGTGTTTAAAATAAGCATGTAATAATATTTTGTGATAACAATGGTTTTACATAAGGACATGTATATGTATATGTTTAATTATATTCCATACACATCTTGATGTTATGATCAATGCTTCTTGCAGAGGAACAAGGAAAGATTACAATGAACTCTTTTGTTTTAATTCCATTTTTGTATTCTTTTGTTCTTTCTTTCTATGGTCAGATATTTACAACCGTTGATTACACATGCATGAACCGATGTCAATTTATTGGGCAATCATCTGAATTCATTAAGTTAAATCTTCTCTGTGCTATAAGTTTGCTCTTTTCTGATCGTTTTTGCCAGTGGAAGACTTGGTGAATTAAGAAAACATTTTGCTTAAAAATATCTGAATCAGTCCAGTCCTGATGATATGTCTCCTATGTAGCTCATCTCTGTTCATCAAAGTCGGAACAAAACTTGAAATGATTTCAATTAATAAAATGTTAATATTAACTTTGCAATACATGATTGTGCACATCAGGCAATGAATACAAACTTTACAGTAGTCTCTTTTATACAAACAATAGCTATATAAATATAAAGTCTTCTTTTGGAATGTTTACTCCAATATGGTCAGTGGTGTCTTTACTCAAGTAATATTTGAGGCTTGATAACGTACATCCAGGTGAGTATTCATTGACCTGAATCAACGTTTAAAGTCTCTTTTTCTGCTCAGTTTTGGATGTGTAAAGGAGTAAGTTGGCCTGACGTTTCAATCCTAGCAGGATCTTCAGAGGCTAAAAGTTTTGGATACTCTAACTTTCAAGTATTTAACCAGATATTCAGCAGGCTCAACTTAAACAATCCAATATCTAGATGAATCTAGAGGAATATTGGTCGCTATATAAACGTTGAACCAGGTGAGTATTAAATATCCATTGACCTGAATTAACGTTTAAAGTCTCTTTTCCTGCTCAGGTTTGGATACTCCAACTTTCCAAGTATTTAACCAGATATTAAGCAGCTCAACTTTAACAATCCTATATCTAGATGAAAAATGGTGCTGCAAGGTTGATAAAAAGAAAAGATTAAGAGATAGATTGTGAATCTTTGGTCTGTCTAGCACCTTATACAAGAGGTACACAAATGTTTCATATCTAGAGAGCTGTGGATTAGCCAGGCGCGTAGCCAGGATTTGTTCATGGGGGGTGTTTTGCTGGAGACTGACATGGGGGAGGGGTCTAAGGGGGTGTCCCCTCCCCTTTGGGGAAAAAATGGAATTTTAAGGCCTCTAGATGCAAAATGGTGCAATGTTTGAGCTCAAATCATGCAAAAGAATATTGATAATTATTTTGTGGAATAATTCTATTCACATCAGAAAAATGTAATCCTATATAGACTCAATTATTGATGCAAGGAAAATGCGAACCTAAAGAGATACCTTTCTCAACATATATAATTTACAAGCAACTAGGTTCAACTTCAACTCAAAAGTTTGAACTGTAAGAAGGATAATTTGGGGAATCAGAGATAAAAAGATCAAGGGAATTGTGGACCTATAGAGTTCCCCTTCGTTTGGACTGTAGAAGTCTGTTGATAAGCAAACTGGGAACCCAAAGAGTTAACGGTACTCTCACATCATTGATTTTGGCAGATTTGGTATCACGGTTCTCTTAGAGTCTCGCTAAAAGTAAAGCTAAAATTCCATTAGTGCGATAATTTAGAGTTTGTATAAGTTGGGCATATACTGTAACGTGAGTCGTGACGATAGAGAAATTGTTACAGACGAAAGTCCAATCTTCTCGGCTTCTTCGCTAATTATCACTAGCGTATCTCTCCAAGTCACTGGTGTTTTCTGCATATATTTTTTGGGGGCACTTGGGCCATGGGGGGTGTTTGAACACCCAAAACATCCCCCTTGGCTACGCGCCTGGGATTAGCGGCTCATCTCATCTGGCCCTGCAGTACTGCTAATCCATCAAGTAATGGTCTGTTGGAAAATAACAATAGGATTATAAAAAGTCATAGAAAAGTTAATTTAAAACTATTTTGGTCAGAATGCAACCACTCACCACACTCCTTGATAATTATACGTTACAATGTTGATTAACTTCCCATCAAGCAGAGATAATCATATGCTAATTCTGCAATTCATTGGGAGAAAGGAAGAGGATGGATAAGGGAGGGAGGAAAGGTGAAGTGAGAAAAGAGGAGGAAGGGGGGAGGGAAGGTAAAGGATGGAGGGAGGGAGGGTTGGTAAAGGGAGGTCGATAAGGAGGGAGAAGACGGGAAGGTAGATGTCTGCAAGCAAGCAGACATAACAAGTGGATGAGTCCTTAAATGAGTACATGCCTCAAACTGAACAGTTTTGACAAGAGTGGATGTCTCCAAATCAGTAATATTAAATGAGTAGATATCTTTAAATGACCCTTCATGAAGAATTTAAATTACTCACAAATATGAAATGTTTTCCTCATCGAGTGCACCGACATGACGTAGTGCTGATTCTAGTTCATCCTGTAGGAGGTGAGATGAAGTAGGAATTAACATTGTGACCCATTACTTCTAGCATATTACTTCTAGCATATTACTTCTAGCATATTACTCCTAGCATATTACTTCTAGCATATCCAGTTTTCACTCCAGAAGACCTACTTAATGTTTACCGAAATGATCAGTGATACATTCCATGAACGGCCTTGGAAGAAACTCTTGCAGAGGAATGTGCAATTAGAAGGAATATTAGTTTAACTGTTGATAGTAAGCAGATATCCTGAATCTCATATAGAAATGAGACTGTGCCTCAAGGGGGGGGGGGGGCTGCTGAGGTGAGAGGGGTGGAGAGAGAAGGGAAGTTGGGAGGATAAGTGTCAGCTTCTACAAAAGTGAGATCACTTATCTTTCATTGTCAGTTCCCATTATTCTACTACCTAAACAGAACACATTAAACATTTTCTTTTTGCTCCAAAACTTCATCACTTTAAATATAGATATTTTTCATTGTTACTTGACGACAGAATCTCAACGAAATGAATTAAAAAAGCCAAAAACAAATTTTAAATCTTCCAAGTTGCTTTTTACATGTCACTAATACCAATGCTGTTCTAAAGAAATGAAACTTTGACAGTTCTACTGGTGAACTACACTGCTGGGAGTTTTTGTTCTCGACGAGCACTTAAACATTCATTAAATCAACTCTGCTCTGCTTTTCTTTTCATTTCATTTGTTTATTTTTTGTTCTATCACAACATAAGTATGACATATGACATAGAAGGAGATAAGAAACAAAACTTGTGAAAGGGAGTGTACTAAAAAACCCTATAGGGCTTGTCAGGTAGTGACACTCCCTGAAAAAATACAGAACTTTACAATTAGAAAAGAGAACCAAAAAAACAAAACAAACAGAACCACCCCTTCCTCTCCCTTTCCTCACCCCCCTTCCCACCCAGTTTTTAGTTGGATTGAATACTTCCACTAAAATCATATTTTTTCTTGTCCAGTACAACATCAGTGTAATGCATAGAATAACTTTATGGTCCCAATATTATCTGAGACAGACAGATAGAAAGGTCACCTGATTCATATCGATTCCTAATTGGCTTAGAATGTTGATGATGTCATCAGATGAGAGCACCCTCTTCTTCTGTTCATCGAGGTGAAGTAACGACGACAAGAAACGGGCAGCATTCTCTGCTATGAACTGATCCACCATGGCAGTCACATGACTAGGTGGCTGCGGGCGAAAAAAGAAACCGTTAATCCAACAGATCGGGCAAGAGGAGAGACAGATAAAGAGGAGGGGGTGAGGAGGTGGGGGGGGTGGGTTGGGTGTTTGGAAATAACATTATGAGCTAAGAAGCAGGGTCAGTTATGAGAAAGCATGGTGTCTGAATCAACAGAGAATCCTGAAATATCAAAGATGTACCAAGCTATTGGCACGTAGTGCTACACAGCAAAGTATGTATGTTTTTTAGATCCTCCTGCAAGCAGGAACTAGCGAAGCCTCATTGGCTTATCAAAGCCGCAAGCTGACCCAAGTCAGTCTCTTATATTCATATTTATCAATTATTGTATTAATTAAGTATTAAGTATTTTAAGTATTATGATTATTAAGTATTATTATTATTATTATTATTAAGTAATTAAGTATTAAGTAATTAAGTATTATCAATTATCAATTATGGTTCAAGGTATTGCATAATATCGCAAACAGTTGGTTGTATTTGAAGATTTGCAGTTTCTCACCCACAAGCATACTTGAATCGACATGGTTCTGTTTCTGTGCTACATAAGCATCACAGAATTTTTTTTTTGTGTGAATATCTTAACGTCTATTTCTATACATCAACTGCTAATTTGCATATCAGAATCAGGGCTGATACTTCTTATTGTCATTAACTGCACTGTTTCTACTTGTTTCTCGACAAACAAACTTTTTTTCAATCATGTTTAATAGGTAGAGTTTCTTTACCATGAATTTTCTCCGTCCGTCTACGTCAAGTCGTAGTATGCATACGTCAAATTTAGCCTGTATTTCAGTGCACTTATTATGTACAGCTACTGGCATTGGGATATCCTACACAAAAGAGTACAAAACATACGAGATATACATTACAAATAGCTCGTTACAACTCTACAACCACCCTTCAGTGATCACGATCGACAAACAAGAATTATTCTGAATAATTTCTACCCATTTTCACCATCAATGTCTGTGTTACACCTTGTCTTGAATAGTTTTGTTGCACACAATTTTTTAGTTTAACAGCTAAAGACTGTTCGTGATGTTGCAAAAGGAAACCAAACTAACAAACAAAAAGTAGTCTGACCCTTTAAAGAGCTACTCTGAAACAATAACAAGCTATAACCACATGACAATACCCAGCCA
Source organism: Apostichopus parvimensis (assembly GCA_000934455.1). NCBI lineage: Eukaryota > Metazoa > Echinodermata > Holothuroidea > Aspidochirotida > Stichopodidae > Apostichopus > Apostichopus parvimensis. Next base: position 32,013 of record KN887708.1, on the reverse strand, counting down.
TTCTTTTATTTGGATGAAGTATAATAAAACAAACAAT